>JAUZST010000646.1:0-18126 GCA_034779995.1 Parotocinclus haroldoi
ATATATATATATATATATATATATATTGTTGTTGCAATCACCAGTCAATTAGCTAACAATTGAACTGTTTGCCAATGTTTTTGTAAGCAAAAGGAGGCATGCAAGAAAACATTGGCTAACAGTAAGCTGATTATGCTGTTACTGAGCGAAGTAACCAAAATAATAATAATAATAATAATAATAATAATAATAATAATAATAATAATAGTAATTGGAGATTTATAAAGACACATTTTGGAAAGTTTTGGATTTAACTTTTCCAGTGCTTATCAAGATGGTAATGCCAATGTGTCTTGCATCATGTGCCTTAAATTAGCAAATTTACAGCAAAACCATTGAGTCCTTTCAGAAAATATCATAGCAACCTGGCAGATAAACTGTTACTTTTTCAAAAGAAAGCTCAAGAAATGCAAAAACATTGTCAACTCAGGTGTTGATGTTAAACATTGTATAAAATTGCATCATATTGCAAATGAAAAGGTGACCCACGAAGTTGCAGATAAGCTAATACTATACAGTAAATTTTATGCACAGTTCTAGATGAAATGGCTGCTTAAAAACTAAAATGGACTCCTGTCAGTAAGACGTCACAGAAAAATTGAACATATTGCACAGAATTAGGAAAAGCAGCTAATATCTGGTTTGCTCAAGATTTTGTGCTGCATTGCAGGTAAGTATGAAGGTTTAAGGATGCCACAAACTTGGACATTGTTTTAAATCATTGCTTTTTTCAATGTGAAGCACTGGTATCAAAAGAAATCAGCAGTCCTCTCAGGTTTGACAGATGTTTGTAGGTTTTTTTTATTGTTCGAATTTAGAGCAAACAAGTGAAAAAAACTGTTCAACTCTGTATTTGTATATTTACACTGGTAAATTTATACTGGTGTGTAATGTACAGCTCGATGCATTGTTTCACACCATTATAACACTGCCATGTGTGTATATAAAAATGTTGCTCTTAAAGGATATTTCAAACTTATTTGATTCAATTTTATTAAACAAGATAATTAGAAAAGGAAAATTGACTGAAAGTGGTTAGGTTACACAAATAAGACGTAAACTCAATAATTGTCAATGTCTCCTGGACAAGAGTACCACACATTGACTGTTCAGTGAGGTACATAGTCACCTAACACTGCCAAAACACACTGACAGCTATGGGGCATGGACAGGATCTGTTTGTCCAGCAGTTCTGGTAAGATTCTGTTACGGGATGTGGTGGTTGGTGATAGGACCCAAGTATGCGGGAGTGATGGAGTCCCACGATGTATAATAATAATGGGAAAATAATATAGAAAAACTGAAAGGGACCTAAGAGTGGAGCGAAAGGCTCCTTAACATAAAAAAACCAAAAGGATGAAAAGGTGCACCGCTGGGTTGCATCCCGTATGATCGCGAGGGGGCGCCGAAGCGCCAATGGGGTGTAGGGCGCGTTGTGGAGATAGCACGACAGTGCGCTGATTCGGGACGTCTCCCAAATGGCTATGGAAGTAGTCCGAATGCCAGAGAGCGAGCTTAAGCTCGAGCGTGCATGCAGTGAAAAAAGCCATGCCCGTCATATAGAGTGTGCACAGCCAGATCGCGGAACACCCAAACTGGGGCGCGTCCCATTAGGAGCGGGCAGCTGACTGGGGTGAAGGTGCCAAAAGCTCGAACGCGAGTAGATCACGAAAGGTGCCGAAGCATCAGGAGCAAGTGCGAGCTCAGGTGCACGTATGGCACAAGTAAGACAAGCTGGGGCGTCCCATTCAGGGTGCTCAGTAGGTGCCAAGGACGGAAGAGCATGATCTTAGGTGTGTGAGGAGTGCATGAATACGGGACAGGAGACCCTCAAAGTGCCCCTAAAATACTAAATTCCCCCCAAAAAAATGCATCCATCGGCACTAAAAGCCCCCGGATTGTAACCACTATCCCTAAAGGTGCACTTAAGGGCACGAGCGCGTCGGTGGTTGGGTGCGTGTAGCGAATAGAGAAGACCTGGCACCGAACAGTGCTAAAATCCGCACCTAAATAGCAGGAGAAGCAGCTGTTCAGAGTCAGGTCGTAAATTGGATACTGGATGTAAACCGCCTCACCGATAGCTCTGTAATGGCGACCGGCGAGGACGGCCGAAGGCTCCGGGGCGAAAGATTCTATTTGCATTCATTTTGAAATATCCCCTAATGTTTGTGAGCAGTGTATATTCTCATCGACCAAAAATAGAAATGCTGGATGGCTTAAATACTAGGTGCCTTGGTATATCTCAGATATATATGTCTCAGATATATATGTAAATGATTACAGGCGTGATTTGATTAGATCATTGTATACAAGAGGGCATATATTTTTTCCTGCTGGCCTGTAAAAATGCTCTCATAGGCAATATTTGGGCAGTGTACCTCTTGGTGAGAGATTGTTGACTAGTAGATTTGTCTATACGATGCAGTCCGACTTTTTTTTGTTGACAGGGAAAGGAAGGGAACCAGGATGGTCAATTTGTCAATTTGCTCACCATCTTATGTAGCTGTTAAGAGATGTTGGGAGCAGTGGTTTAGTGACAACATGCACACACAGACCACCAGGACTCAGACCATTTCCATTCACTTACCAAAAATACCTTTGTTGTCACAGGATCCATTTTGTGTCCTGCCATTGAGAGCCAGCCATTGTTGCCTTTGTTTGCAGTGGTGTTGTGACTGGACTTATGTAGCAATGAATCCTGAATCTTTTCGGGATCTGTTTGTCTCCAATACCTAACCTTATTTCATATTTCCTACACAGAAAGTTATTGTCACACCCACAACCTGTGCGGCAGACCATACCCAGACACACGCCCGCTCACCGTCACCTGATTACTAATTATGCACACCTGAGTCTCATCATGACACCCTTCTTATACACTCACACTCCTCAACTTCATCGCTTCATTACTTGGTTTACCCCTCGTACTAAGCGCTTCCAGTTTCGATTACTCGCTTTACTGACCTCGTGTTGACCCTCGTTTTCCGTCCTCCAAATATGCTTTTCGCCTTGCCCTCTGGAACCGTTGTGGATCTTGCTGGTTTTGACCCTGGACTGTTTGACTACGTTTCTTCCCTTTCATTCCCTCTGAACGCTCTGCTATGTGTGTTAGCTTCCGCATTCTAGCTGGCGTCACACACTTGTGTGGCTTCCCCCCTGAATTGGACATTTTTGGATGTGTACAGATTCAATGCCATTTCAGACAGAACGTGTTGTTTGAGGCTTATAGTATACCTGATGACTGGACTGTTATTTGCCACAAATTGCTAACTACAGAGAAAAATATGACATCTTTCCTGTTTATAGATGTTAATAAAAGCAGACTCGATATTATGACATTTGTGTTTTGCATTTAACATGAATGCCTGATGACATTCTGAAAAGTGAAAAATGAATTAAAACAGAACAATACTCAGCCATTTTAATTGATGTAGTGTTCATAAAACCATTCTTTATACTTATTTTCACTCTTGTTTGTTACAGCTCTGGCCTTCCACCCACACAAGCAACCACATTCAAATTATATCAACACCCCACTGGCTAAGTTAGGATCAGGCCATGTGCTCTGTGGGATTCCACTAAGTCACTTATAAATTAAAGCATGCTATAGCCACACACTGTGCAAACTTGATAGGATGAATGCACACATCACTCCACATGTGTTTTCAGAGCAAACACAGCCCAGTACATATTCTTTGTAATAGATGGTGGCTGATTCATACTGTATGGCTGCACCCAGCTGTAGAAAATTAGGTACTTTGGGCTCCATGCTGACATTCAAGCAGGAATCAGAGGCTGGACCCTGCTGACTAATGCCTATGAATGTTTTCTGTTGTCCTCGAGTGTGCATACACGTCACATCACATAATTATTTAGCTTTATTTTTTTAATTAATTACTATAAACCCAACATTTTTGTTATGTTTTGCAGATGAAGGAAATGAATGTTTATTAACAAATTTATGTTTATTAACAAATGAACAGAACTCGTCAAGAAAAACATGAAATATCTGAGGTTCATATTGTCTACAATGTAAATGTAAGAATTTTTTTCTGATTTGTGGTTGTAGAAAAGTTCAAGAGCAAATGAAAGATGTATGCTTTATGCCCCTGATTCCTGGCCTTTCTGGTCAGATTCATCCTTATCCCACGAGGTGAGATTTTGCATGGAGACAGCTCTTTGTTCTTGGGAATGTTGGAGAGGTTGGAGTGTGATTGAGTGATTGATTGAGTGTGTAGACAGGCAACAAGTTTAAACAGGTGAAATTAATACAGGTAACGAGTGCAGAATAGGAGGCTTCTTAAAGAAAAACAGGTCTGTGAGAGCCGGAATTCTTGCTGGTTCGTAGCTGATCAAATACTTATTTCATGAAATTATTAAATAATTTTTTTTTGTTTGTTTTTGTCTCTCAGAGTTGAAGTGTACATGTTTATTAAAATTATTATTGTATTTATGATAATGAAAAAGACATTAAAGATACAAATAGGGGAACTAATATGGAAAATTGAAATCTCTACATAATATATAAGTAGTTAAGATATTTACAAGTCAGGGATAGTCATAAGTCAAGAGATTTTAATAATTAGAAATACTTGTTACTGAGGTGTAAATAGTTCTTTAGTTAGTTGGATATTATATGCCATTTAACAACCATCTGATCAACAACTGTGCAATTTAACGACCAAGGTCTTAAAATTATTATTAAATTATAATATGAATTAAAAATATGTCCTTCAATTCTGGATGTTGCTTTTCTTAAACAGACTAAGCAGACACTGTACAGTGCTAGCCAACAAACAGAAAGTTACAGAATGCAGTACTGAACCCTATTTACCATATTTAACTTAATAATTATAATAACTTTCTATGTTAATGACTTATTTATGTACCAGCAGAGTTTTATTACACAATTGCTTTGTTGAGCACTAGTGCAGCTTGTAACTCAACAGCCAATCAATGCTAAGGATCCGTGAGCAGAGGTATGCTATTCATCCTTACCAGTCATGTGCTTGTGAGATTATGTTTGAACTAGAGACTGTTCCACAACCCCAAACTGCTGGGACAGTTTGGAAATGCACTGATTTTTACATTTGTGTTTACTTTTATTTTATTGCAGACATCATGAAGCAGAAATATTTCATGTTTTGTCTGGACAACTTAATTTAGTTATCTCATGCATTTGCAATTTCAGGCTTCATGTTTCAACATATTCCAAAAAAGGTTAAGCATTTACCAATTTGTAATGTTACCATACATTTTCTATCACACTCACCACAAGGTATTTTGACACAAAAGAATACCAAGCGATTTAGTGTTTAGTTGTTGCATCCCATGGTTCCTGTGAATATGTCTTAAGATATGCAACAGTACAGAGCTGTTGTTTCATTTCTTGTTTTAACTTCCTCCACACATTTTCTATTGGGCACAGATCAGGAATGCAGACAGACCAGTCCAGTGCCCATAACCTCTTCTTTCACAGCCATGCCTTTGTAATGTGTGCAACATTTGGTTTTGCATTGTCTTGCCTGGATGTCTCTGGAAAAGATGACATCTTAAAGGGCACTGACACTTTTGGACTTTTTGCAGCACAAAACATCATTTTTTTAATTAAAAAGACTTTGAATACTGATTCATATGTTCACAGAACATATTTCCATGGTGCTCCACAAGAGGAAACACTGTGGCCACAAGATGTCTTCAAGACATCATGTCCATGTTCTTCATGCTTTTACAGTGAAACCTCAGTTCTCGGCCACCTAAAAACTGTTTCTTGATGAATTATCAGATGTATAATATAAAATATACTGCTCACAAAAATTATGGGATATTTCCAACTGAAGTACCCCCTAATGAAATATCCCCTACATTTTTTGTGAGCATGTTGACACTGGTTGATTTGGCCATAATACTTTATTTAGGATTGAGCTATATAAGATTCTTCTTTCACAAACCCAATTATTAGTCTCTCATGCGTCTTTATTTAGCATAATAATGGTTTTGGCCAACTGTAGGATACTGTAAGTGTTTTAAACATTAACTATCATTACTTATCAAAGGCTCTGCTATGACACAGTACTATTATGCCTTATACAGTGTGGATTTTCCGGTGGTCGCAGATTAGTTCAATCCCAAAATAATTACACTATTCCATATGGGAAAATATTCTCTGTACTCATCCATGACAAACATTCTAAAACTAACGAGGACTGAGGTACCAACGTATAACCTTTTTGACTAGTATAATATATATTTCTAGCAACAAACAGTTTGTTACTATACCACCATGGTACAAATCCTGGTGGTAGCTTCTGGCCAAGTCATATAGGCATGAATGGCTATGACCATGAGTGACCTGCAACAGCAACTTCTGCCAGCCTGACTGGTCCAGTTTAGGGAACTTTTACGCTTGTGTAATATATCTTCATATAATCTTCATATAATTTATAATCTTTAGTTTACTGTCTTCACTGTCTTGTGTTTCATTTAAAGAAGCATCAGGTAATTTAGAATGAGCTCTAACCAGGAAAATAAAGTCACGTTTCCTCATTCCTCCATTCCTCATTGTTACAAGTTTATGGTGACTGCCTAATAAGTTTGGTGGGTCATTCTATAATTTGGGGTACATTTCACATCACCAAAAAGTACAAAAAACAATGTTCTCTCACAATATAACAGTGGTATATCAGTGGTTCAAGTTAATATACTCCTTCAGTTTACCATATCCACTAGTTGCAAAGCTTAAACATGAATTTTTTTTTTTTTTAAGGAAATGGATGTTTTCACTACTTAGTTTGTCAACTATGTTACGGACAAACCACTTTATTACAGATATATTAAAAATAATTTTAGGAATTGTTCTTTTTTTCAGACATACAGTACATGTGATATGTTCATTTCTGTCATTAAAGACATGTATAGACTGATAATGGTAATGATGTAATAATGATAACTTTTAATGTACATTACTAGGTTACTTAGTTGACAGGTAACATAGTTGACAATTTTCCTATTTTGACCTATAACTTCAGTAAAAGACCTTGCCTTCATTTCTTGAACCGATTAATGTTTCATTTGAACATATAATTGAATTAAGACCATTTAAAAAGAAAAAAAATGGTAACCCATAACAATGTCTGTAACATAGTTGACGGTCAATTAATATATATTGAAAAAAAACAAGTGGACACTCATTACGGTGTGTTCAATATGTCCGCCACAGAGGAAAATGACATCATATAATACTGGTCACATGGCTTTGGGAAAATATTACTTTTTTTTAATATTTAAACTTTTGAAATAAATACAAAAATAGATGTTGTTGGCCTTTATGATTTTATTCATTATTTTGAAATCAAGGCAGCCTCAACCGAAAACTGACAGCAAAAACTATTAACTTAGCAACATCATCACACATTTCAAGCTAACTGAAGCATAGGGTGCAGCTAATTTTTCCAATAATAGGTTAAATATAATATTTTTGGGGAAAATAGTTAGAATAAATATAATTATCAATGGGCATGGGATGTACCCAAAATTATAGAATGACCCTGGTATTGACTCCAAAGTCCTGCTAATTATATTTAAAGCCAAAAATAGTTGATTTCTGACCTATCGTACTAAGCTTTTATGCAGTATAGTCACTGCATATAGTTTCAGCATTGGAATCGCAGTTCAGCTTGTAAAAGATGTTCGCTTATATAGTCAAAAATGTAAATATTGTTACCAGATGTTGCCCTCAATATTAAAAAGTGCAGTATATATATATAAATGCATAATGTAAAGTATGATGTATAATACTATATTGACACTGCTTGATTTGGCCATAATCCACTACTTACATTTAGGATGGAGGTTTAAAAGATTCTCCTTTTACAAACCCAGTGACTACATGAGGACACAGACCTTCATTTGCATAACAAAGGCATAGAAATTTGCTTGAGATAAGTAGGAATGCTACCTGCAAAAGCAGCGGGGTAGAATGAGTTCTCTTTCTCTGACAGTGGTGTGGCTGTAAATGAGGCTGACATGAGAATGTGGAAGAAGGATGTGTGTGGTAGGTGGGGGTGGTTTGAGCAGAAATAGGATCTCCAGAGGGATTACAATGTATTTTTTGATTCTCAGCTTGCATTCCCCATGGCTTCATATGCACCAGAACTCAATTCAACATCCTGAGTGCTGTTGATAAGCCTCAGCCTGGTGGCTTCAGACCTTAGAGAAGAGTTTATGCAGGGCCAGAAAATGGCAAAAAAATCACATTTCTCAGAAGACAATGAGGTACATTTGTACAGTCAAGTTGTGTGAAAGTAGATTTAATGCTGCCACTCTGTTGCATGCTGTTATTTACTGTTAGGGTTCCTACCTTCCCCCGGAGCGGGCCATCCTCGCCGGTCGTCATTACAAAGCTGTCGGTGAGGCGGCTTATATCCATTATCCTGATGATGTCCTGATTCCAAACAGCTGTTTCACGTCCTATAAAGGCGTGGTTTTAGCGCTGTTCAGGGCCAGGTCATCATCATTTTACCGGTAATCCATCTCCGTTCAGTTTGCGCATCCGACCACCGGCGTGCTCGTGCATTTCTGTGCTCCCTAGAGATAGTGGTAACGTTTCGGGGGCTTCTAGTGCCGATGGACACGTATAGGGGGCAACCCCCGAGGTAAATTTAGTTTGTTATGGGCACTTTGAGGGTTTTCCCGTCCCATACTCATGCGCTTCTTGCACGCCTGAATTCACGCTCCTCCATAGTTGGCACTTAGCGAGCCTCACTTCACCCGGTTGCTTGTCCTAAATGGGACATGCCCCGGCTTGACTTCTTCGTGCCCAAGCTCACGCTCGCCCCCTGCCCCCCTCTCGTGATCTATTCGCGATTGCGCTCCTTGCAGGCTTGAGTTTATTCTCATGTTCTGGTGCTTTGGCGACTTTTGTGAATTATTCACATTCGTGCTACAAGCGTGCCTCGAGCTCATATGCTCCACTTGAGGTGTTTCGGCCACTTCCGCAATTTCTTCGCCCCTCGCGATACTTGTGCATTGAGCTTACGCTGCCCTCTGCACACTTTAGAGAGAAGTATACGTGCCCCGGCATGGCGTTCTGGTGCTCCGGCACTCTCTTGAGTCTCACTCTAGGCTGCCAACTCGAGATACGCCCTTGCTAGAGTGGCCACCCGGCTGCGCGCACACTATAAGACGCGCTCCGGCATGGCTTTTCTTTTTTTGATTGCATGCACATTCGAGCTTACGCACGCTCCCTGCAATTTGGACTACCTCCTTGCCTCACCATTTGGGAGACGTTTCAAAACGTGCTTTGGCATGCCTGCCCCGATTGGCGCTTTGGCGCTCTCGCGACCAGTTAACGCGTTGCTCCCACTCGGTATGCAACACCATGGCATGCCCCTTTATCCTTTTGTTTTTTTTGTGTTAGGAGTCTTACGCTCTGCTTTTAATCACCTTTTCAGTTATTCTATATTATTTTCCCATTCTAATTATGCGGGATACGTCTATCCTGCATACCTGGGTCCTAATAAAAAACCATCACGTCTCGTAACATTTACTGTGTGGAGTACATGAGCATTTCTAAATGTAACTGTTGGAGGCAAGTTTATCTAGTAACACAATGCAATAAACACCAACAGTTTATATTTCTAATATATCTAAGATGTTTTACCTTTAACTCATTATTATTTTTATACTTAAGTATTGTAAGTCGCTTTGGACAAAAGCGTCTGCCAAATGTAATGTAATGTAATATATTTATGCACACTGCATACTGTTGTAAACCAGCCAACAGATTATTTGTAAGACCTTGTAATTGCTATTTAAAGCCATTGTTAAAAAAAATCACAGCTTTTGCTCAAACAAACATTAAAATCACCTGGAACATTCTGATAAATAGAAATACAACTGACAAGGTACAAATATCTAGAATAGTGTCATACTTCATAAGGTACAGTAATGACTGCACTGTTTTTCATGCTGCTGAGACCATAAGTAATATATCTCTCTCTGTCATTCACCTCACATAATTCATAAGGCATAGCTCAGTCTGTCATACTACACTTCATAATAATAAAATAAAGAAAATTAACTTGGTGATAAACTTTGAATTTTCCTAAGTCAGTCCTAGGTCAGTTTAGCTAACATTTTTTTTATTTGTCCATTCTGAATCTCTGACAATTAATTTATGACATAGCACACATCTATGTCTGCATATGTCCATCCATCCCTGCATTTCCAGTAAAGCAATATGGCAGGCAAAGCAGAAAATCTGAAGGAAACTTAAAATTTGTATTAGAAATATGGACAGATATCAATGTCCAAAATAAACTAAAATAAGAATGTCACTTACCACCTTGCTCCTCCATGCCCAAATTGATCTGTGCCATGGAGTTGCAGTTGTGACAGTCACTGCTGTATTATTCATGCAGGGTGACTGGAGATGCTTTTGACAATTAAGTGTAAATAGATGTTTAAAATTGCATCGAGTTACAACAGAAACAAGATGCATGAAAAGACCAATAGGGCCATAGATGCTTGTTTTTAGATCATGCAATCAGTGCAAAGCTGTAAAGTACAGACTGAGGAAAGGCATCACAGCAGCCAAGAGGCACTACAGGGAGAAACTGGACTTCTTTTACTCCACTGCTGACTCCAGGTGAAGTCACCATGGATAATTGATGTGGAGAGGGTTAGGAGTTTTAAATACCTGTGTGTCCACATTATTGAGGACTTCAATGGACATTAAACACCACACAGCTGGTCTAAAAGTTCAATAGTGACTGTACCTCCTGAGGAGGCTGAGAGAGTTCTGGATGTCTCCCAAAATCATCAGAAACTTTGACAGATGTGTCACTGAAAGCTATCTGCATCACCGTGTGGTACGGCAGCACGACTCTGATGGACTTGACGCCTGCAGAGAGTCAAGTCAAGTCAAGTTAAATTTATTTATAGCGCGTTTTACAATGATGTATTGTCTCAAAGCAGCTTTACAATCTTATATTATCTTAAAATGCCAATCCCAAGTTGAGCAAGCCTAGGGCGACAGAGGAAAGGAAAAACTCACTGACAGTACAAGGAAGAAACCTTGGGAGGACCAAGACACAAAAGAGGGACCCATCCTACATGGGCGGTCTAGATGTTAATTAGGTAAATTCTTAAAAGTTTATTAAAATTAAGTAAGTAGAATTAACTAAGTAATACAATTTAACTCAATATTTAAGTTAGTAAAAAATAAGTAACAAAACAGGTTTTAAAACAAAACAGTCCTGAGTGAGAGGTCCTTGGAGGTATATCGTCTCTTGGTGACTAAGTGATGGAGGGAGTTACTGCACTGGGTTATGTTGATGAATACCAGTAGGGCAGCACTAACTATAGCAGCATAGCTTAAGGGGGAGAACCAGAAGTGAACACAGCTAAGAGGCAAGAACCAGCCCAAGCCATGTGTTATAGTCTAAATCTAACTAAAAACCTGAGTAAATAAGAATTTTTTTTGCCTAGACTTCGGAGCGTGGTGAAAAATGACTAGAAGATCACCAGGACTGAACTGCTTGCAATAACAATACCAATATTATATATGACAGTAATCTCATATTTCTTATTGTTTTATTATTTAATTACTATTATGACCTTTGTTTCTTAACCATAATCTCTCTTTTCTCTTTACTATTTGGCATTATTGGCAAGGAGCAAATGAAAAATTTTATTGTACATAGAAACATGTTTCCTTAATGTATAAATGACAATACAATCTTTGAATTTTGTATGTGGTGGTGCAAGCATTCAAACCTACATACACTATTTGTAATCAACTCAAAAGGATATCAGAATTCAGGTGTAAGTTGTTTTTGTAACTGAAGACAAATATCAATGTTACCTTCACTGATTTAAACATCTCACCAAGGGTTTACTAGAGATTGCATTAAGACAATCTTATATTGTAATTATATATAATGAAAGTTTTAGGGAACAAGCATGCCTTAACACCTCTTTCAAAATCACATCAAAAGCAGATACTGCAAGATAGTGCCCTGGTCCACCTGCCCGTCAGCTATAATCTCTGCTGGTTTCCCTTATGCGTTCATTTCCACTGGGAAGCTCCTTTGCAGCACATGATGTATATTTTTGGTCTTTTTGTGAATACATGTCTGAATATCATCTCATGGCATTTCATTTTATCAAACAATGGAAGTATTTTCAAATATTTCTATATTTAGCTTTCATACCAGTAGAGATAATCATGCCCTTCCAATTGCTAGGTGCTAAGTACAAGGTTAGCACTCTAGGGTAGCAGAGTCAAAGCTAAAGACTGAGGGCAACAGCCAATTTCAGGGAAGTCTGATTTAGAACAGACTCTATTGACCTGCATTACTTTGGTTAGCACACAATAGCAGAAAGACACACAGAGCCTCTTTATAGAAACGATGACACACTGACGACACTACATCTTCAGAGTAAGGTACATACTCGTAGTGTATTAGTCTAATACAGAGCCATCTCTTCGCTAAGATGAGGCCTCTAACTGTAAAGACTAACTTTTCACACTAGACTTAGGTTTAAATGTAGTCGTTTGGTTTCTTTTTAACTAAATAAAATCCATACAATTATGTGTTAAGGGTTTTGGTCAAGGGTACAACATTTATATCTTGGCAGTGGTCAGATTTGCACTAGGTGTTAAATTCTGGACTTTCTACTCGGTAGGCCAGTACCTTAACTGCTACACCATCACAATTTAGTCTTCAAAAGCAATCAGCCTTATCGAATTTACTCAGTAGAAAATAGGGTGTAATATCTTAATCATAAACATGTTTCTTTAACAGGAATATTTGTGCATTCAGTGCCACAATGCAGTACATTAATCAAGCTGACAGGTCACGAATTATGAAAGATCGAAGTGACTTTGACCATGGCATGATTATTAATGCCAAGGTGAGTATAAGGGCCAACCTGGGTATTTTTACTCAGTACACACCAGTAGTGTCTTGATTCCTTGTATTCAAATGGTGCTTTTAATAACATGGCTAGTTAGTTTATATATCGTCTTGGTATAATTACATACAAGGAGATCATTGCGATTAATCCCAGACAGGGAGGTGAGATTTAATAATTGAGTTAATGTACTGTGACACCAGAATAGTCAGTCGTAGCATATGGTTTGTACCATATGTGACCAATCTCTGGTCCAGGTGGTCTTTGCCAAGGGACCAACATCTCCTGTTCAAATTGAGTAGACATAATTTGTTATTATAGACAGCTGGCTGAATCCACCTTTATTGAGAAAATAAATTTAAATTTGTTACTTTGTTATTACATTAGCCAATGACCGTGCTGAAGCTGACTGACAAATAAACCCATACATAAAATGCATAACACATAAAACAACAAACAAATTAGAAACAGTTGGGATATTATAGATAATGCAAAAAAACATATATATATATATATATATATAAAATAAAGCATTTACCACTTTGTATTGTTTCCATTTCTTCTCACAACATTTAAGATGTTTTGGCACAGATGATATCACGTATTTAAGTGCTTCAGGTGTTATTATGTATAATTACTCCTCAGAACACTTCTTAAATAACAATAGAAACAACACTTGGTGTTGTTCCATTTTCCCTTTCAAAATTCTCCACACATTCTCTAAAGTGGACAACTGTGTACGAATAGCCTCTTTTACACAGCCATGCCTACGTAATGTGTGCAGCATGTAGTTTTGAATTGTCTTGTGAAAAATACATAGACATCTTAATACTGAAATCACCAAAGTGTAAATTATATTTTTCTGATACAAGAAAAAGGGTGCTGATACAACCCCTGTATCATGACAGACAATGGCTTTTGGTCTTGTTGCTTATCTGGATGGTCATTTTTTTCTTTGGTTTGGAGCAACTGCACCTTCCAAAAAGAGATCTGAAATACTGATTAATATAGCCACAATACACATTCCCACTGTGTGATGGTCCATTCCAGATGCCTTTAGGCTTAGAGTAATATACATTGCTTAGACATGGTTAACATGAGGCTTCTTTTTCACAGTTTTACAGTTTTGCATGGCATTTGTGCATGTACATTCATAAAGTATTTATTGAAAAGAGTTTGCCAAAATAATCTCTTGTCCATGTCGTTATATTAATTGTTAACATGTTAGGGCATGGTACTGGTTTTGGCACTCATTTGCCAATACTTTATGAGCTTTGTGGGCGATGTCTCTTGTCACATCCAACGGTACATTGTAATGCAGGTGTTTGGAGAAAGATTCAAGTGTAACCTAAGATTAAAAAGTCTGACGTGAATGAATGCTTGATTGTTAGGGTCAGATTTTTGAGTGACTGCCTCTCGTTTTTTGTTATGCTTTGAGAGTTTTCTGTTTTTGTGACGTCAGCTTTGTTTGAAGTGCAATGTGAGCTTGCGTTTTGTTTTTTCGCTGCATTTATTGTTATTTACTTTTGAGAGTTACTATTAGGGATCGAGCGCTTCTTTTACTGGCAGTACACTGCGTATCAAATGCTGCTTATTTTTCCTTTGTTTTTATGAGCCCAACTCACCACTATTTTGCCAGAGGTGAACTCAGATAGCTGTATCAGTCTCAGAGTCAATTCCGACTCATGAATCGGTCCTTCTGAATAAGTGTTGTCACTTTCACTTCTCTCGTTTGCCATGCTGCACCTTTGGCTTTGTTAGTTCAATTAGTGTCCTGCCACAAGCACATGTAGGTTAAATATATGCTGGGTGTAGTTCACTTTTAAAACCATTAGGTGTCAATAGCTGGTAATAAACGCAAGGGGGTTAGAACCGTATACCACATGGATCAGCAAGTTAAAGTAGACCAAATCAGTGTATGTATGTATTTCGGTCAATCCAGTGAAATCTGCAGACATCCAAATGCCACTGATAGCATCGTGGGTATGTAATTCGTGATTTGTTGGTTTTATACAATTGTGGATTGTTATTTTACGGATATGTTATATTTTGGTATCTATCATGCTTGGTATAGATTGGGTTGCCATTGGGTTGACAATTTACAATACAGCTAGATATTGGGAACATGTGTTGTTGCATTTGCAATGATATAGTTACAGTGGACCCTAGCAGTTATTTCAGACAGTTGTTTAATTGGCCACGGCCGACTCTCGATCACTTGATGGATCATCGATCTCCACACATTTCTCAATGACTTTCTAAAGTCAATGACAATTTAGAGACACCAATTAACCTAGCACGCTTGTCTTTGGCCTGTGAGAGGAAACCGGAGTACCTGGAGTAAACCCACGCAGACATAGGGAGGGCATGCAGACTCCACACAGAAAGTTGTTTAATTAGTATGTGTTAAATGTGAACATAATGTTAAACATTATTTCTGTGTATGTTTAGTTTCATCTTTCCTTGAATGTCAATAAACCTGTGGACAAGGGCCAAGTGTCTTCAGAGTCTTGATGATAGGAGAGTGTTTATCTTTCTGTCAAGATATATTCAGCACATATAACAAGGACAGAACAAATAGTTTGCCAAAATAATCCCTTGTCCATGTCATTATATTAGTTGTTGACAAGTTATGTTCTTGATGCAGTACCATCTGAGGGACTATGGCTCATAGTTGCCCAGCTTAGGTTTACTCCCCTATCCTGAGATCCTCTGCCCATCTTTGCTCCTCCAAACCTTTTATGGATAATGCTATGTACCAAAGCATGAATATAATTACCCCCAGACATTGCCTGTGTTTAATCACATTTCCTAGCCCTACATTTTCCCCTCCCCAACTTGCTTTGGAATGTACTGCAGGAATTGATGTTTATTAATATTTGAAGTTGATCAGACAAAACCTGGAAAAAAATTGACTCATATTATGTGAAGCAAAAATCAACATAAATGCAATGCATATGTTTATTGTTGTTGGTACAGTATGTAAAAATAATAATAATTTGGTTTTACAAACAGGAATGAATAGATTCATAAAATAAGAACTAATATTATATCAAGCAAATAAAATGCAACATAAGAATCTTTTTTTGCAAATATTGACAGATAAGGCACTAATTAACAAGACATTTTTACCAATCAGAACTACACCTGGTATCTGCTATGCTTTAAATTATGGTACAGAAATGCAAGGGGCAGGTTTCTATTCTCAGCTTATAGCGTTTTTGGCAGTAAGATGGGGAGAGCTTTTCTGAAGCTCTTCTTCAGCTGTGATAATTACCTATGCTTGCTTTTAGCCATCTTTGCGTAATCAGCACAGGTCATTTACAGTGGAGACACAAAGGAATACAAAATAAAGCCTAACATTTGGAATGCCATTAAAAAGATCCCTGCTTCATTCAGTCTCCACCACTTAGACAATTCCCCAAACTGCCAAACACATTATACAGGGCACAATGTGTGATACAAATGTAAAAAAAAGAAAACAGTAACATTAACAGCATAAAAAGTGCATTACATAGGAAATTATGTGATTCTGCCATATATGACATACACGATAAAATCAGAACAAAGGTAGCATTTATTGTTCTAAAAAACTTAACATACTTTTATGTCTTAATACTAAGTATCATGACAGACAATGGCTTTTGGTCTTGTTGCTTATACAAGTCTGGATGGTCATTTTTGTCTTTGGTTTGGAGCAACTGCACCTTCCAAAAAGAGATCTGAAATACTGATTAATATAACCACAATACACATTCCCACTGTGTGATGGTCCATTCCAGATGCCTTTAGGCTTAGAGTAATATACACTGCTTAGACATGGTTAACATTAGGCTTCTACTTTGCACAGTAAAGTTTTAATAGCATTTGTGTATGTACATTAATAAAGTAATTATTGAAAAACGTTTGCCAAAATAATCCCTTGTCCATGTGGTTATATTAGTTGTTGACGAGTTATGTTCTTGATGCAGTGCCATCTGAGGGCAATGCAATGGGGCAAAAGATAAACTAACATTTGGAATGACATTAAGAAGATTCCTGCTTCATTCAGTCCCCACCACTTACACAATTCCCCAAATTGCCAAACACATTATACACAGCACAATGTGTGATACAAACGTAAAAAAAAAACAGTAACATTAACAGGACAAAAAATGCTTTACATTGGAAATGACGTGATTCTGCCATATATGAAATACACTATAAAATCACAAGGAATGGAATTCAAAAGATGCTAAAACAATGTCAACTGTATCAACTTGCACCCTATCTACTCCTTATAATTATTCTCAATACATAATATAATGCTGAAGTGTTTACAGAAAGTCTCCAACAGCCTAAAAGGGAAAATATTCAAAATGCCTCATGCTTATTTATGAATTCTGAAAGCCTTTAATAATTAGGATTACCCCTGTTGTTCAATAATGTAGATTTTTGTCGTTCCAAAAAAACTGATATTTCATTCAACTTATTATGGTGCACACAGTACTTTGACCTGATGCTAGAGGGTGTGCAAAATACCTGAGCAAGCAGTTATGCAAGCAGTTATGTCGGTTATCGTTATCCCCTCATGCACTTTACACCCATATCTACATCTATATCATACATACCTATTAACACTTACATGTAGGAATGCATATGCATATTTTAAAACATCTTCTTCTTTAAAGTGCATCAGCTTTAAAAATGCCTCTTTTTCTCCACACAGTCCTGGTTCCCTGCACTTGGGTCTCACCAACTAGTTCCTATAAACCTAAACACAGCCCCCATATTTTAAATTAAAAATGTCCAATTCAGGTAAGAAAGGACTTTCATGCAGCTTCGGATTTCTGTAAAATGTATTATATGTATCGCATTTGGAAAAAGCCAATATCATTTAAAAAAGCAATCACATCAGCTCATATGTACAGTGTGCATAGAGTATTCAAACCCGTTTATATTTTTCACCCTTTGATTCATTTGCTAAAATCAAAAAACGTTAATTATATTTCTCATTGATGTACACTCTTCTCTTTTAATCTTGACAAAAAAATAACAGGCATAGAAATTTATTTAAAAAAGAAAAACTAAAATATCACACGGTCATAAGTATTCAGACCCTTTGCTGTGACAATCATATTTAACTCACAATCTGTCCATTTCTTCTTATCCTTCTTGAGATGGTTCTACTCCTTCATTGGAGTCCAGCTGTGTTTAATTGAACTGATT
>JAUZST010000649.1:0-12285 GCA_034779995.1 Parotocinclus haroldoi
CTAATGTGAGTCCAAGTCCAGTCAAGTCTCTAGTATGAGTCCAAGCCGAGTCCAAGTCTCTAATGTGAGTCCAAGTCCAGTCAAGTCTCTAGTATGAGTCCAAGTCCAGTCCAAGTCTCTAATGTGAGTCCAAGCCGAGTCAAGTCTCTAGTATGAGTCCAAGTCCAGTCAAGTCTTTAGTGAGTCCAAGTCCAGTCAAGTCTCTAGTGAGTCCAAGTCCAGTCAAGTCTCTAATGTGAGTCCAAGTCCAGTCAAGTCTCTAATGTGAGTCCAAGCCGAGTCCAAGTCTCTAATGTGAGTCCAAGTCTCTAGTGAGTCCAAGTCTCTAGTATGAGTCCAAGTCCAGTCAAGTCTCTGTGTGAGTCTGAGTTGTGTGTTAGTCGTATGTTAGTTGTGTGTTAATGCCATCTCTGCCATGCAATATCATTCCCACTTAGCTAAAGTGCCACTTTGCGTGCCCCTCGTATTTTCTTGCCGCGGCGCTTGACTTTGAACACCCGTTACATAAGTGAATGTAAAGGACGCGGGACGGGTGAAGTGGAGTGACCCAGGTGTGTCGTTGTGTGCAGGCTATTACTACGAGCTGGACGACTCGTACGACGAGAGCGATGAAGAGGAAGTGAGAGCTCATCTGAGAAGAGTGGCCGAGCAGCCGCCACTCAAACTGGATGACTCTACTGAGGTAAGGCACTTGACAACACTTCACACACGCAGATACACACACACGCACACACACACGCACACACACACCCGCCGTCCCACCATGACGAGCAGAGCAGGGAGCGGCAAGGAAAGGCTCTCGTTCGTGAACGCCCCTCTGTCGTTCTTGTAGAAGGTGGAGTTCCTGCGGATCTTCGGGTTGACCACCGTCTCCAGGAGGGATGACCTGCTGGAGCAGAAGAGGAAGAAGAGGAGGCGGATGCTGCGAGAGCGGAGTCCTTCTCCTCCAGCCGTGGCCACCAAGCGGCCACCTCCTGCCCTCAGCACCCGCTTCACCCCCGAGGAGATGGACAACGGGCCTGAGCTGGAGGCCAAGAAACGCTTCCTCACCATGTTCAGCCTGAATCACCTGACGGTACAGCAGAGGAGAGGTACTGACTCATCTCAAGAGCTCAAACACGCTGTGAGGAGACGCATCACGAGAAAGCTGACACTCTTTTTACATTTCTCTGACAGACAACGAGAAAGTGGTGGAGCTACTGCAAGCCATTAAACAGAAGAGCGTCACTCTAGACTCGATCAGACATAACCCTTTGCCCTTGTGCAAGAGCCCAGTGCATCAGTCGGGTGAGTTACGGATGACAAGGATCATACTGACACCGTTTCTAGGCTACAAATGGCACAGATTTCGTTCTAAACCGCTCACTGTGTCCGATCTGCGCCGGTGATGTCACGACAGTCAAAGCGACATCGTCATAGCAAAAGCAAAAAAGGGGGGAAGCGATGTGACACTTACAGATCGAGATTCAGAACTCTTCCCTAATTAGATAAGTTTGGTAAAATCTCGGTCCTTCCAAGACAGGGTCTCTTCTTCCTTATAGCGTTTAGGGATTTTCCTTGCCGCTATCGACCTCGGCTTGCTCACTTTGGAATTCGATTTACTCCTGCGGTTTTCTTACGATGTTTTTTTTGTTTTTGTTTTTTCAGAAGCGTAAACAGTAAAAAACGATGCACGTTTTCTTGCGCAAGTTTTGAAACGAACGTAAAACTGCGATTAAATGTAAATACTAGAAACCGTATCTTTCGCTTAATCCACGCGGGCAACTCTGGGCCCAAGGTTCAGGAACAACCCCAGACGGGGCGGCAATCCATCGTAGGGCACGCACTCACATACGGTCAACACACGACAACGACACGGCAACTTCAGAGACCCCAATTAACCGAACATGCATGTGTTTGGACTGCGGGAGGAAACCGGAGTACCCGGAGTAAACCCAGGCAGACACAGGGAGGACATGCAGACTCCACACAGAAAGGATCCGGGCCGCCCCGCCCTGGGATCGAACCCAGGACCTTCTAGCTGTGAGGCAGCGGTGCCGCCCCCCCGTGCCACCCCGTACAGCCTTGTTATAGCCTCGCCATATATTCAACAACCGAATACAAGCATTCCTTTATGATTTCGGGGAGAAACAATTCATTCAGACGTCAATAAGACTTGTTTCGGATCATAATTCTTAAGTTCTTAAGCTGATCTGAACCCAATCCCAAATTCACCAAGCCCAAGGCAACAGTGGCAAGGCAAATCCCTAAACATGATAAAGAGGGGCGGGCAAAGACTGGGGGAAAAAAATGGACCTGGCATCCTTGGGATTACCAGGTCACAAATATGTCTTCGCCTCTTCAGAAAACTTTAAAATCATGTTTGTTTTCTTATGTTATATTTTAAAATGTTATTTTATTATGACATTATTATGATATTATTTGTTAGCGCATGGTGCTGATATTTAAGCGATGGGACGTGCTTCTGCTAGCCTAAGCGCTTTGGGAAAACGTGATGGTCTTTTTGCCAGGTCGGACACCCTTGTGATGTTTCACTCCGTTTTTGAACTGAATTCAAACGTGGCTAAGCTTACAGTAGCCGAGGGTTAATACCGACCGGAGCGTTCGATCTAATGGAAACAATTATACAGATAACACATGAATGCAACTGAACGTTTTGCTTTATCAACAAAGCAGCAGTGGCAGGCCCAGAGCGGCACGTTATCAGCTGGATGCAGTGTCATCAGTCTCCTTAAGCCATATGCTGTACAGTTATGTAAAGTGACTTTAACAGCTCCAGATGTTTTCCATCCAAATCCAAACAACTCCTGGCTCTTAAACTTCCTAATTAATAACGTAAGGGTTTGGTGTCGGCGGTTTTTTTTTTTTTTTTTTTCGGCAGAATGTGTATTAAACACTAGATTGAAAGGGCTTTTTGTTACCTTTCTTGTTGATGTGCCATGATGGAAACGGTGGATTTAAAGTGTGAGGCTTAGGGGTGTAACGATGCACGGCTCACGATTATCGATTTTAATATCTGAAGTAAAGCAGTACACTGTATTTCCCCCCCCCCCCCATGAATAACAGTGGACTATTCCAACGTCGACTTGGTATAAATAATCTTTAGTCGGCTCCAATTCAAAGAAATTAAAAGCTTTGAATAATGCTACAGCAAGCAAATGCGCTACTGTAACACGTTTGCTTTAGCTAAGTTCAGCCTTAATTTTAAATTCCAAGTAAACGAGCGGGTCCTCGGCGAGCACGGCGCCCTCTGATGTATAAAAATGCAATTGCATGCTGATTATGCCCACGGTGGCATTTTTGCACCGGCACTTGTCTGTCGGGCGCACTTATCGCACCCATGCGCATTTTAACATCTTTTTGCCTTCGCCTTTTCAGACTCATCCTTATCCCAGTCTCCAGGCCAATCAGGCGTCGGCAGAGCCACGAGTCCTCCAGCGCCACCCCCCGCCGAATCGGCCGCTCCGCCTGAACAGCTCAGATCTGTCTCCGAACCCCTCAGACCAAAGGAGCCACCCGTTCCCCTCCCGCCTGCAGAGAAAGGCCGAGGCAGCGACGCTGTGCTGGTCAAAAAGTCCTCCAGTCTGCTGAACAGTGTGCGTCCCCCCATGCTCTCCAAAGAGGGCTCGGGCAGCCTGAACGGCAGGACCAAGCCCTGGGAGAGCTTCACAGCCGAGGAGTTCGCCCAGCAGTTCCACGAGTCCGTGCTGCAGTCCACACAGAAAGCTCTGCAGAAGCACAAAGGTAAGCCGGTCTTCCTCGTGTCCTTCTTTAAAAAAAAAAAAGGATGACACGTGAACGTCAGCACACCAACGTAACCCTTTCAGTCCTGAACGTATCTCAAGCCCGTTCTCCTTCCTGTCCACTAGGTGGCGCATCGGCCGTCTCTGAGCCCAAACAGACCATGGAATCCACAGTGCACTACAACATTCCCGAGCTGCAGGGCAGCACAGGCCGCGGCGCCCACCCTCACGCGCACCCCCACACGCACAACACGCTCCATGCCAACGGACTGCACTGCCCGCCCGGAGCACGGCGTGACGGACCGCCCCGGCCCGAGCTGTCCACGGAGGAAGAGTCTGAGGAAGGGGACGAGGATGAGGACGATGAGGAAGAGCCTCAGGGACCGAGATGGCACGGGATCGAGTCCATCTTTGAAGCCTATCAGGAATACGTAGAAGGTGAGTTGGGAGTCGGAGGGATTTTGGGAAAGGTAACTGCAGTGGGCAGAGCGAGCAGCAGGGGGCGCTGCTCAGTATCTCATTTGAATGGCCAATAGTGGTGGGAATGGGAAAATCTGTTATGGGCTTCCAAATGCACAGAATAAATCGAATTATTTCTATAGAAGTCATAAAGAAGTTGGCAGAAATGGAAAATAAACCAACCTGTCTCAGTTCCAATAAGGTAAAGTCTTATGAAGGTAGTTGTGCTCTGTCTGAGGGAGGAGATGCCGGCTTTGCGGATCATCCCAGGATGATTGGTGACCCTGACCGACATAAACAGGGTTAAAACGTGAATGATTTTTTAAAAACTTGTACTCTTTTTCATTTTAGGGCAAAACATTGAGAGGGAGGTGTTACACAGTCAGTGTAGGAAGCTGGAAGCCCAACACTACAACCTCAGCCTGACTGCAGAACAGGTCTCACACTCCATGGCGGTAAGCGGCACTTATTTTGGGGACAGGTCACCTGAACCACATGACGTAGCTTGAGCACGAAACCTAACGCCTTTCCTTCTGACGGCAGGAGCTGATGGCTCAGAAGCAGAAGCTGGCCGCAGAGAGGGAAAAGATGCAGGCCGAGCTGGAGCACTTCAGGAAGTGCCTGACCCTGCCACATACAGCCTGGAGCAGGGCTCACTTCAAGGGCTATCCTCCCAGGTGACATCCCCTCTGCACCTCTGAACTTCCTCCACCCCCCTTCCCCTTATCAAACCCAGACTTCAGCCCTCTCTAGCTTCGTCCCCCCCCCCAATCCCCGCCCTCCTCCCCCAACCGGAGCGAGGGCGAAGGCTCCCGGTCCCCCTGCGTACAGAGATGGTGCCCACGGGGGCTCGCTGGCGAGAACTGACGCGTCACGGCCGAGTCCGCAATCAATAAGCGTGCCATGGGCGGCGGACGTACAGAGCAGCGGCCCAAAGCTCAGCATAGATTTAACCAAATGAAAACGGTGGACGGAAGGTGGGCGTAGGACAAACTGAAGGGTGGGTCGGTTCAGATGGGCGTGCGGCGACCCCCGACCATCTCACCCAGAGATCTGAGGAGCTTTCAACTGGAAATGCACTTAAGAGACAAAGAAAACCCAGAGCTACCTGGAGGTACTGTGTTATAACAAGGAACTTCTTTCGAATTAGGGAAGAACTTTTAAAGGAAAAAGGAAAAAAAAAAAGAAAATGCACACGTTTTTTTTTTTTTTTTTTTTTTTTTTTTTGTGGACAAAGTAAAGGAAAATGTTTTATGCGAGAAAAAGTTTTTAAAAGAGGTGCTGCAGCCTTTTATTGTAAATACCGAAATGAAACAGACAAACAAACAAAACAAAAAAAAAAAAAAGAGAAAAAAACGAATTTTGTATGTTTTTATTACTTACAGTAATTGTTCTTTGGAGAAAAAAAACAGAAGCCTGCCATTTTTTTTTTTAAATATGCACATGCTTTTTAGGGTGTTAAGCTGAAGCCTTGCTTTTAGTGTTTGTATTGCTGCTGGTCAGGATAAAGGACGGAGGACGAGCTCAGCGCAGTTTTCCTGCGAGTGTGTACGAGTGCGTTTGTGTGTGAATGTTTTCAACAGTAGCATCCCCTCCCCCCCTCCCCAGGTGGCAGTGGTAGCGCCCTTTCTTCTCTTTGGCCACGCACTGATCACATGCTCTCTAATTAATGACACGTTTTCTTCTGTGATTAATAAGTGTCAACAAAAATGTCTGACCTCGATATTCCCTATCAAGCTGCAAAGATTTCTCCCGATCGTCTTCTGATGGAATTTAACATTTAATCAGCGGATTTTGTGCCAAAGGTACCAGTACAGCCACGAGGTCATGCCACTCGAATAGCTCCCTGCACGAGCTGATGGCCAAAAGCTCATCTGATGTCTAGAACCGGAAGTTTCAGAGCTAAACTCCTAATTCTGTGTCAAATATTTATAGAAAAAAAAAAACACATTTTGTTTTAAATAAAGTCTTCAGTAATCGGTGTGATTTTTATTGCCAATTTATTTCAAACAATCAGCACCAGTGCCTGATGGTCGGCGATACGAATCTTTACAGTGAGAGCGTTCGTTTCGTTATTTCATTCAGATTCTTCGAACTTCGTCGAACTGATTTGTTTTGTTTTTTTTTGTTTTTTTACACAAAACCATTTGGAAACGCAAAGAAAATCATTACCTTTGTTACAGGGGTGTAACGATGCAAAAATGTCATCGTGTGTACGACTGAGATCTGTTGGCGCAGTTGCGCTTTTTGAACACCAGAGGGTGCAACTGTACGTCGTGCTCATACACGCGCACAAAACGTCTTCTAATTTCTTTTCTTTGCACCAGACGGAAGATTACTTGCTTGAACGTTCACGCAAATAAAGAACACTGAATTATTTCTTAGTTATTCTTCAGAAGTTTAGAAATTTCACTCTTTTATTTAACACACGGCGGAAGCGGCAACCAAGCATTTTAGTTACAATTTTAAGCCTTTTAGTTTGCAGGTTTTGCACTGTTGCACATTTCAGAATTTAAAAAATCGTAACCGACTCGCGAGCAGTGTATCGTTACACCCCTTGTTTGTTTGCATGCTCATTCGCATTTTTTATGTCTTGTACGTGGAGGCAAATATTATAAAGTACTGCGGTTTGTGAAACGGTCGTCCCTGGGGGGGGATCGTTAATCCCTTGACCCATTAACGAATGGGGAATGTGTGAATCAGGGGAAAGTAGGAGCATTGGATGGCGATCGGAATGACCTAAACTAGTTTACCCCTACCTACAGCCTCCGCTTTTGTTTTAAGCCTAATTATACAGGTCAGGATCGCACTTTGTCAGGCTTTGTCAGGGGTCGCTGTTGCAGCGCTGAGGTATGATCTGGCATCCCCGATCTGGCATATCTGAGGAGGTCACCTCTGGGCCGGACACTTGAGAGTGCACGGGGTGGTACATGGGGCAGACGAGAGGAGAGGTAACGCTCCACCCCGTATAGACAGACAGGCAGGGGAACCAATCAGAAAGTCACCATTAAATGACAACCACATACGTGTCGTCCGAAGCCAAACTGTCAGGACGTGACGTGATACATTCCGTTCCTATCGCCGGTCCAGGCTGTAGGTTACGTACCGTTTACGACCCGGTCCGGTCTTGCAACGGTCCAGTGGCAGAACTGTTAAAACGTTTGACCTGAAGCTCAAGCTTCCACTGCGCTAGCTCTAACTGTCCACGTCAAACCGAAGCTCTCTCGTGTCACCTTGGCCTCGAACAGTTTGTCCTGCCAGCAGCGGCTGCACCAGCAGGCGCTTTAGATCTGGATTAGAGAAAGCTTGGAACTGGAATGCAGCTTTTCTCCAAGCTTCAGTGAGCTGTGCTGAACTTTTGGGCCCCCGACCTCACAGGTTCATGTCTTTAGCCCAGGCGCCCACAGGATGGGCCGCTTCTGTGGGTCGTTCCACGTTTACAGACCCGAGGCTGGCCCTAAAGAGCATCGATCACGTATGCGTGTGTGTGTGTGTGTGTGTGTGTGTGTGTGTGTGTGTGCCTTAGCGAGCACTACCACTGCCTGTCCACAAACAGGGAAACGCTCTCTCTCTCTCTCTGTCGCTCACTCGCCCGACCCGCACACGCACATGCAATAGCCCCCCCCCAAACTCAATGGAGGATGTCTAGATGCTGTGAAATGTTTTTAAGGATAAAAATGTACTTATTTGAATTCGATGTAATGTAATATATTCTTTGTTGAATGTAGTAATTAGGTATTTATGAATATATGGCTGTAATTTCAGACAAAAAAAATAAAACGCTTCAGAACCGAACCGAACGTCTGCCTTCCTCGTGTAACGCCGGACGATGAAACCTTATTATGTCGGTCCTAATTTTGTTTAGATCATTTATTTTCCCAGTCGAGTTCAGTCAGGACCTTCTAACCCTTCAGAGGAGGGCTAACAAACAAAATGCGCATGCCAACTATTCGATAAATACTGATTTGTTGTATAGATTGAATGTCCTTCCTTTTCTTGGTTGCCATAGGAAACGTGTATTTTTTGAGGGCTACTAGCCAATCGTTAGAAATACCTGGATCCTGCTGATCATATTTAGAAGGGTTCGGACAAGATATCTGACCAATCAGGTTTCTGATTTTCACTTCAGAAGGCGAGGCTGACCTAACCCTTCAGGCATCCTGTAGAAGGTGCTGAATAGTCACTGCCTATACACGTGCTAATGTGGCTTAGGTAACGTCGAATGGCGACTGAAAGGAAACTTGCAATAATTCAGCAAGGTTAATCAAGTCTATTTACAAAATGTTAGACCATTTTCTGGCTAAGGACCTTTGGATGAACTTTAAATAAGCCTTACGGACAGGTGAGTTTGGTGTTTATTTGCTTAATGTTTTGTCCGCCATGGCAATCTCTCCATAAATAAGTGGTCCTGCGTTGTTTACCGGCTGTACCTGTAGGATTTGTGGATTTTCGAACGCGTAATAAAATATATACCGTTCTTATATATACACGTTCTTAGAAACGTGCTCTTTCGTCCATGCTACTTTTGTTATCTGTAGTCATTCTGGGCTGCTGCTTTATACTTTGATTCCATACAATAATTTAAAGTCGAACCTACATTTATGTTGTACAACTAATGTGCATTAACAATTTAAATGATTAATTTCTTGCTTATCTACTGCGTTCCTTCGCGTCGTTTGATTCCAGGGTTGCCAAATCCCACAGCCGAATCCCGCAATACGTCCATGTAACAAGTAGCAGAAACTTGAATGGTTGTTCGGAAAAGCGGATCTGGCAACCGTGTTGTCACCCGGTAGCCGTTGTTAAACACTTGGCGCTTTTTTCACCATTTTTGGAGTCTGAACTTTTAATTGATGCGCACAACCGGGTGCCCGACCCTAGTACCGATAAGGTTTTTGTGCCGGATATGACAGGACACCTTCACAGGCACTTACTACTATAATAGGCAGGTGGTTTTATTTGTCAGGCATTAAAGTTTGCAGCAGAAACACGCCATATTTAAATCCCACCATCCAAAACGCTCTCACTGTTTAGAAAATTAAAAATGTTATTTGACCACGCTTTAACTTTTGCTTCATAAACCAAAAGGCGAATTTTATTTTTTTGTTTTTGTGGCGCCATCTGGTGGTTAAATGAGGACATGGCGTCTGTCAATATTTAGTCGAAGAAGAATCCGGGGGGAAAAAACGTATTCCCTGAAATGATAAATGACAATTTAATATTAAGCAGTAAGAAGCTAATTATAATGAACCATTGCCTCTGTGAAGTAGGCTGCAAAATATTTAGTACTGTATGCATGTCGCTAAACTTTAACAACAAACATGAACTGAGCATCCACCTTAAGAAGTTTCAGAGCGTATACAAAAAGTCCAGATGACTACCTTTAAATTATATATATATATATAGACTTAATGCTTTATTTAAAAACTAGACACTGAGATTTAAAATAATAGCTTTTTTTTTTTTTTTTTTTTTTTTAAGAATAATAAAAATCGACCAAGTTGTGACTTTTTAGGCGTTGGAGATTTGCAGAACAGGACTGGATTGGCTGAATATCAATCTATTTTTCGGAGGGAAGTGCAAATGAATAAAGGTGGAACTTTTATCAGACACGGGCGGTTCTCACGGGGGCAGGTGTTGAGCTGGTCCGGACGCCTCACTTTTGAAAGGGTATTGATTTTTTAAATTTTTTTTTTTGGTTCAACTGACTACGGGTCGAGGGGAGCCTGATTTTTGCTTACCTTTAGTGGATAAGGTTCCTCGCCGCAGCGTTACAGCACACGATTTGGAACACGGTTAGAAGTGGTGTCCACAAACTTTTGTCAGTCGGCCTGACAAACACTGACGATAATTACTGAGCGAATTCCCAGGCTGAGCTTTTAGAATGCGTTTTATTAGACAGAAAAGCAGCTCAAGGTAAACAAAACGTTTACGGGAAGCAGTCGGCACGCGTTCCTGTGCTGGCAACAGTCACGTTCCCACTCTCCCCCCTCCCCCACCCCCACCCCCACCCCCAGGTTTTATCCAGCGCTCCTTTAAACGTTCTGACAGCATCTCCTCCAGCTTTGTGAGGAACACAGCAGAGGAGCTGACGTCCAGTACCACATGTCCAATATCAAGTCCTGTCAGCTGCTCGTGCCGTGGCAGAAGAAAAACCTTTAATCGTGCTGCTCAGAGCCGGAAACGTCTCCGGACCCCCCCCGATGAAGAAGGCACGGGTGCGTGCCAGGGTCGCAACGGTCCTTTTCCCTCTTAATAATCCAGCGATTTCCCCGAGCCCGTGCCTGGCTGGAGGTTCGAGCGCAGTTTGTACATGGAATTCAGCGAGTCCAGAAGAAAAGTGCGCGTGGTGTTGATCTCCATCAGCGTCAGGTTATCCAGCTGCACAACGGGGGGGAATAAAAAAAAAAAAAACGGCAAACGTTTAGTCCGAAGCGACGCCTATACCCTGGGAACGCAGAGATTTTCGGTTCATTACCCCCTTTCTACTGCAGTTGCATTTTTCAAACACCAGAGGGCTCCCGAACGGTTTTTAAAACGCCCTGAATTTCTTAAAATCCAAAGGACTAAAGATGGCGAGTTCTAGGTGTTGAACCCCCCTCCCTCCAACACCCCACCCCACCCCACCCCACCCCTCCTAACCTCTCTCTCCTTTTACACTGGTGCTCGGGTAGCTGACTGAAAGGCGAGTTTAAATTTTATCTGGCCTTAAATCGAGCAGGCGTTTGCGAATTGTTCATTATTTTCGGGGTTACCCTGGCATGAGCCTCCTGCTGGCTGATGAAGCTGTCGGCAGACAGGCGCAGTTTCGCGATGCGAGTGTCCCAGATGTCTTTAACCAGAGTCCTGATTTCGTCGGCCCTCGGGATGTTGTCCGCGGCGCTGCGAGATGGATTCGCACAGGTTAGTCAAATGAGAGCGCGCTCCGTCTCCACCTGAGGTCTCTAGCTTCTTTTTCATCACCTGAATCGGGCACGGCATCTACAGTGGAGCCGGTTCGCTCCGTTCCGTTCCTAAACCAAAGGCTCTGTGCCTTTTTATCCCATCTAAGCCTTCTAAAGAGTTATTGTGTTGGTCTGACCCCCCCCCTTACATGCTGGGGTGTTCCGATATGGGACTCTTGACTCACCCTGTAAATTAGGCAATACTTGCCTTTTGAACTGCCTGTTAAATAAGCCAAGCCTACGATCCAGAGCGGTCACCCTTATCCGGCCGCTGTGGGTTAAAGGTCTTTCTTGAGGAGCCAGCAGGGGCCGAGGTCAGATACGAACCCAGTACGTTCTGCTCCGTAGTCCAGTATCCTAACCGCTAGGCCCCAAAATCCCGTTTCATATGAACATTATTAACAGGTATGTTTATAATCTAGGGTGACACAAGCCTAGTATAATCTCACATGGTTACGATTAAAGGTGGCCGGTTGGAATGGAGGGTAGAATTGCTCACTGGTTCAGCAGTAACTTGGTCAGTTCCATGTAATGTGGGCTGGGAGTCGGGGTGAAGGTATCCTCTCTTCTCTCCTGCTCTCGGATCTCCTCCAGCTTGTCTAGGAAACGTTAGCGACACACATACAACACGCGTTTTTTGCTCATAGCTACTGCTTTTTAAAAAAAAATTATTTTTTTTTGCAGGAACTGCGACGTGCTTCAGCAGAACGCATTTCTAACTCTAAAAACAAAAGCAACCGGTCGAGGCTCGAGGTCGATCTTCATTAAATACTCGTTTGTGGAACTCGAGCCGCCCCCGTTTCATTCCCGGGACGCACTCAACGGGACAGGGTGCAGCGGACAAGGCCTGCGAAACCCCTCTTGATATTTAAGGTTTAAAAGCAAAAAAAAGGTTAGGGAGGTTAAGCTTACCAGCGTCCATCCATTCTGGGGGAACGATTCGGCATTTCTGTCTCTGCTTCAGATTCAGAGCCAGCCACACTGGAACCTCGACTGGCAAACCAGGGTTAAAAGGACCCAGGTCTCCCTGTGGAAACGAGCAGAGGAAAAAAATTCCGTTTAAATCGGACCAAAGAAGGTGAGAGCGAATAAGAAAAAGAAGCCACGAGTCGCCACTTAGAGCGGATACAAAGCGGGTC
>JAUZST010000650.1:17318-34585 GCA_034779995.1 Parotocinclus haroldoi
TCTCTCTCTCTCTCTCTCTCTCTCTCTCTCTCTCTCTCTCTCTCTCTCTCTCTCTCTCTCCCCCTCTCTCTCTCTCTTTCTCGCACTCTTTCCAGATGGGACTGTAATTCATCGATTGCAGGCTGGGGCAACAGATTTCCTAAATCTATCATCTTAACAGCGAGATGCGCAGCAAATTTATTAACACATTATTCTGTTTACATCGCGGTGACTCACATATGGGCTTAAACAAGCGGACTGTTATTACTGTTTTATTATCCGTTTGGTCAAATCAGTGCAGCCAGTACTGTATGCCAATCCCCATAAAAACCAAAAGGAGAAGAAGAAGAAGACGTCTTAATACATTATTTTATTATATTAGGTATATTGTAGCCCCTATTGCATTAGTGTACACGTGCAAACACTCAAAAACTCCCTCCGTCTGTGTGTAGACCCGCTATAGATTCTCACTTTATTTTTAATGATTTCATGTATTTATTGATTATTACTATCATTGTATTACGTTCCTTTGTTTTATTCGTGCTTTTAGACGTCCTTATTTAGATATAAATACAGGCATAGACGTAAAACTATTTCCATTACTTCTGAAATTTGGATCCGTCTCCGAACAAACCTGAGTTCCAACAGCTATCTGGAACCTTTTAAGCTTGAATGTATTTTTACTTTGGAACTCATTCGGAGACGCTTCTTTGCGCCATCTAGTGGTATAACACGAACAATACACCAATCAGTGTAAGCATAGGAAGGAGTGCGTTCGCTTTTACACTTACGAGAGCCTTATTAATCCCACTTAGCTAAGGGAAATTACAAACACATGCAAATCCAACGCTCTGGCCTTAGGAGGATAGGAAACATATCAGAATGAATCCAGTCCTTAACATTAGAGCTCTCAATAAATTCTCTGGTAGCTGATCGGAGGCGATTCCTTACAGTCAGGATCCAACTATCGCATGCCCATAAGATGCTCGTTTTCAGCAATTGCACAAATTCAATCCCCTAAATCCGTCTAGCCTCCGAGTTCACCACCTCACACACTCGCCTTGCAACAAATCTACAGGAACAGTGTTAGATTAGAATTTTTCATTAAGCTCCCAATTAGGTTTAAATCAGGTGACGTTTGGAGAAGTACCCTCCTGAGCTAACTGGCTAATTCATATGAAAATGACCCGCCCGCGCTGTGCTTTATATGCCTTGAACATCCTTTGATTCCCCCAAACAATGCTATCTTGTCTTATATTATTCTTTCGTATGATGTTGGAGGCTTGGCTGAATAAAAACGGCCCCAAATGAGCCAGTCCATAAATCTCTGTCCGTTTATTATCCTCTGTGCTTGTGCTGCCTGCGGTGTTCATCGATCTGGACCCATCACCGTGAGTAAACTCCATCACCCAGGCCTCCCTGCTACAGTAAGGTGATACAAATCATGACTAACACCGGTGTGATTTCTCATATCCTCTCTCCCCGTGAGTCACAATGTGCCAACACACTCCATTTCGGGTGTGAACCACAAGTGGCATGCTGTAGAGCTGCTGCAGTGCTCAGATATTATACAGTGGAATCAGGGGAGCAGGTTACTGCAGACGATCTGCACTGTATAAGTGCTCCAACCGATCTGTTTCACAGCACCATGATGCAGATGTGGAGGGAAACAACTGTGAAAAAGCCTCTTATTTATCCAAATGCACGTCTGTCCGGTCCGTGTCCGTCCGCTTTAACATGCGGGGTCTTAAGAATTGCTGTACGAAATAAAAATCTGTCTAATATATCCATTAAAACTGAAATGGGAATGACAGAAAACTAGTACAAGCAATCACCTGCTGACAGAAAAGAGAAGTCTGGATATCTTAAAGTCTTTTGATTTAGGATATTAAAAAAAAAAAACAATACGTGCAAAGTATCTAAATTGCTATAAGACTCTGGTCATGCCTTGTGTTCTGGTTCACAGAACGCACATTTATACTTGTGTCACATGACCTAACCAGTAAGGGAAGTGGCAGGACTGGGAAATTCCCTGCCCCGGTTCACACATGAGTTGCCTACGTGCCGTTTTGGCAAAATGCTTGAGCTAAAAGTCAGATGTAGCCACTGACCGAGTGAACGAGAAAGGGTTGCATTTTGTTTGCTGAATCAACGTCAAATGTTTTTCTGTAGCGCTTTTTTTACAACGGAGCATCGTCCCGAAGCAGCTTTATAATCTTAGATGATCCTAAAAGGCCAATCCCAAAATGGAGTGGACCTAGGGCGGCAGTGGCAAGGGAAAAACTCCCTGAATGTAGAAGGAAGAAACCTTGGGAGGAACCAAGACTCAAAAAGGGACCCGACCTCCATGGGTGGTCTAGATGTTAATTAAGTAAATTAAAGTATATTAATATATATATAGTATTTAGCGAAATTAAGTAAGCAATATAATTTAAATCAATAATAACATTTAATTTAGTAATAAAATAAGTAACAAAATAGATTTTAAAACAAAATAGATTTTTAAATCAGTCCTAAGTAGAAGGTCCTTGGAGGCACATCGTCTCTTAGCGATTAAATGATGGAGGGAGTTCCTGCACTCTGGTGGGAAATTACAGGTCATTTAAGGACACAAATCAGGATTGGCTCTCTGCTTACTTTAATTTTTTTCAGTTAACCATTTCTCCTCTGTTCAATTATTTCTCTTTTCCAGATTTCTGGTGCAAATAATTCAGGGTTGATTAAGCCATGTGACTATGGAGAGCTGAGTTTCCAGTGTGTACTGAACCTGAGTTTAATGTAGGTGCTTGTCAAACCAAATTTACTTACCCGAATGGCACTGCATTGTCACTCTTTACAGTAACAGCAAGCTTCTATCTTGTGTACTATATGACAGTGTGTAAGTAGTTTCAGTCTGCCGCATAGAGCAGCACGGTCTGAAGGCCTGGGTTCAACATTCGACAGTCACCAACAGCCCATAGACATGCATGTTAGGTTAATTGTTAATTGTTAGGCTAATTGATTACACTAGATAGACTTTGACTTAAATGTTTATATATGACTAGTCTTGAGATAACCTTGTGTGTGTGTCACTGAAATGGTAACTGATGCTGATAATAAACTAAACTAATGTTATGTAATACAGAACAATGTGTATAAGGGCATTTTCAAGCTCATTTACTATTCATGCACTTTTCAATAAATAGCCAGATACTTTTTGTCCAAACATACCCATATACACACACCATTCACCTGCCAGTGAAGTGCATTCACACACCTGGAGATACACAGGCTTTGCAGAGTGTCTGTATAAGTGTCTGTTATCTATGTCATGGATTTAAAATTAGATTTTGCATTTCAGCAACTGTAAACAGCCATTAACTGCTGGGAATTAGTGACACTGGTGGGTGTTCACCGGGCTAAAAATATTTTTGTCATGGAGTGGAAGGCTTGGTTGCGGTGTTTGTATTTACATATAGTGGGGACCAGAAGTCTTAGACCACTGCTGAAAATGCTTATTGTTTTTTAAGCTTTTATATTTAATACAAAGTGTTTCCTAACGCATTGTACAATTATTTAAATAATCTGCAATTCTACAGGTCTTAATAAATTGTGAGAAAAGTTTGATTCGTTTGAAAATGTGCTAAATCTCAGAATGTATTACTGTTTTGTATGTTTATAGACGCCACATAATGAAAATGGAGCCCTGATAAAGTCTCCTGTTATATAAAAAAAAGAAAAGAGCTGTAGTGTCCTTTGCCTCAACACCGAAGAAAACTGCCACTGGAAACGGATCTTGTATGCTACCTGGCTAATACAGTTAGCATTTTTGCTTTATGTTGATCTTAAAAGCAATTCCCTTCAATTAGAGCCAAGCACAGTGTAGGATTGTGTTAAAAGGGGAAGAGATAAGGTCTCTAGAGTGAATGGAACGGGCAGAAAATGGGCGCTAGGTTTTTGGAGCGCTTTACGCTCGTGTCCAGAGGTCGGTGCGTGTTAACGCGGAGCCATTTTTTCCTCAGTTCAGGAGTTTATATGGGTTGTTGCTCCATCTGGTTGTGCTGGTCAAACGACCACTGCAGGCTATAGAGAACTTAGAGTTTAGAATTTACTCACCCGCATTGCTAAAGTGTGCGTTTGTGTGTGGAAAAGAAATGGACAGAAATGTGGATATTAGTTTCAAATCATTCAGTCAGGCAAAAAGCTTAAATAAGTATAAATGTTCGATCACAGTGCTTCTGTAATAGCTAATTTGGCCTGATTGACATTTTCTGCATTCATAAATATGCAGTTTTTGCAAAAGGTGACTGTACCTAACGTTTTGTTCACGATTAGAGCTAAAAAATTCAAATTTGCATTCGTCAATCCATAAGGCATTTTTCCACTGATCTTTATCTCAGTCTTTGAGAGCTTTAGTATATCATATATATATATATAAATATTTTATAATTTTTTGAAAAGTCGTTTCTTGATTGCTACTTTTCCAAAAAAGACCATTCCTGATCAAGCCTCTTCAGACTATAGAAGGGTCAACTTGGCACCCCGGTTAAGCTCAAGGGGAGGTCATATGATTATATGGTTATTATACAATTGTTAAAACAATTATATATAATCTAATCTAATGGCAGTGTAAGACTTCTGCAATGTGCTTTTTATTAGATTTTGGGCATTTTCCTAAATCATGGCTAGGTATACATATACATTGGCAGAAATATGTTAGAATTGACCTTTGTTCCCTGCATTGGTTATATTGAAAAAGAAGTAAAACGTATAATTTGACCGAACCTTAGGGCATATTTGTATGATTAGTATCAGTCATTACATTTAGTGGTTTGTACATCACCCCTTGAAAAATATTCCACTTCATTCGCCATTATTTTTAAGTAAAGTTTACTTTTAAAGCATTCAGCTGCTAGGCCCTGTCTGGTACATAAAAGCCTATTTCCTTTTATTCCTGGAGTGTGTTTACCATTTTGTCAGTGTTCTTTGCATTTTTTAAGCAGTTTGCCTGTGAGCAAGAGGAAAGCTGTTTAGTTAGACCCAGTATTCACTGATCATTGTGAATAGAGGGTACACTCCCTGTCATTCCCTGCCATCCTGTACATCTCAGAGGCAAGTGAGCCTCCTAGAAAATCACCTGTTTACAGTCAAATGCTGCAATCCTCTTCTCCTCATGTTTCCCTGTTTCCTCTCACCTCCTGCTGCTTACTTTACTGAACCACACTTAAGCATTTTTGTAGGCACACTGAATAGTATTGATAAACATAAGAGCAGGATTTGTCCCTGTAGTCTTGTAAATAGTGAAAATGGCAGCGCTGGGAGCATTCAGTGACTAAAAGTGTTTATGGGTTGTGTTACCTTGTTGGGCCGGTGTGTCGTGTATTTGGTTGCTTAAACAGATTCGTATGAACTGGAAAAATACAGTTTTCTAAACAGTAGTGGTGTAGACCTTCACATTTAAGCAAAAACATCAAAATGTCTAAGTTATTCTGTCCATAACCAACATTCAAATTAATAGAAGATGCAAAGGTAGTTGGACCCTACATGTCTATAAACGCTGTGCATGTGTTCAAATACCCATACACCAGCTTCTGATTTATATTACTATTCTCTTCGCTATTATACATTTCCAAAAACATATTATTGCAAGTTTTACACATTTTCATGCATCCTTGTCGACTCGACCAGCTCATCCCCGTGCCCCATACATATAAAGCCCTGAGGCAGGCACATCTCCTGAAGCCTCTCAATGCATTTAGCTGTCACTGTGCCCAAATAGTGAAGTATTGAAGGGTAGAAATCTTTGCTTTTAACATTTAGGTCACTGATATTATCAACCAGCACTTGACTTTTGCTGAAGGACAAAGGAACGTCGAACAACGAAAGGCGAGTTCTGTGATTAGGGAGTTAAAAAGAATAGCTTTTTGGTCCTGGGGATGTGGTATCAATCTCAGCCAATTTCAGGCCACCAACATGAAATATGATTTCATAAGACAAATGCAGTGTCATTCTTAATGTGCTTAACCTTTACTGTCAATGAAAAAGTATTGATCGCTTGGTGGCATTTTCTCATCATTTGATTTCAGAAAGCCTGGTAATACATCGCCGCTGTGGTATGATAAAAGATGAATGGCTGCTGAGTGGTCTCGGTTTAACAAAGGTGGATTTTGCTGTCAGATGTGGCGGGGTGGGCACAGAGAAACCTTACATATCCTACATATGGTTACTTGTTAGACTTGAAAGCCTTTGCAGTCTGGACAGTTTTACAATGCTTAGAGATGCTTAATTGCATTTTGAACTTTTCAGTTTGTATTGGAAATGAATTATTTTGAAAGTGATTTTGAACAGAAGCTGGTCTACATGTACAGATGCAAGTGTTACTGACTACTGACTTTTGTTAATCGATTCAGAATCAGAAATCTAAGAAACTATTTTTCCTCCATCTCTAATATACATATAAACTAAACATAGAATAAAAATAAATTAAATGAGATATGAATCCAAGATCACACATTATTATGAAGAGTATAATAAAATAGACATTAAACGGAAATTGGTTCAGTTTTTTATTGTTTTTTTTTATAGTAACACTATGCTTACCAGGTGGCAGTTGTTTCAAAGATAAATGACTTACAGTTGAGCTGAGCAGCTGAGGACTAAGAACCTTTGCTGATGAGAAACAGTTTAATTAAAAACTGTTCATTAAAAACTCTCCCCCCCCCAGGTTCAATTGATACTGTGTTCTTAAAATAAGATATCAAACCTATACTTGTCAACTGTCCAGTGAAGCACTCTGTACTTATCCTCTCTCCAGACACTACGTTGTTTCCGTTATTTCCTCATTGTGGATAGTAATTAGAGACAGTGAGCAGTTTGTGTGAGCTCTTGATCTATTTTAGCAGCCTAATAAAAGGTGTGTGTCCATAAAGCTGATGAATGCATTTGGCTTATCAGCTTTTGTTGATTTTCATCTCAAATCTAACATTACACTTCCAGCACATATGTACACTGCTCATAAAAATTAGGCGATATTTTATTTTGAGAATTTGAATACTTGTCCAAAACAAAAGTATAGTCGCACAGTTTCACTTCAATTACAACAGTTTTACCATTCAGAGGTGCCTTCATGGTCAAGATGAATCAGACGATGGGGCAGTCAAAGTTCCCCAGAATTTCCCCGAAGACTTTGTTGTTGTTTTAGATTTATTTTGTGATTCCTTATGTTATTTAGGGTAATTTTGTTTTGCTTTGGGTTCTGTGATTCATGGAGTGGACCACTTATCAGAAAGTTGGCAGTGGGCGACAAAAAGTGCAGATCTTCTCTGGATGATCTAATGAACCAAGTAATTATAACAGTGAAAACATTGATGGACCATCAGTGCAGTGATACCAACTTCCAGATTTTGCGACCCTTTGTGACCCTCTTGTGAATTATTAAAAAAAACTGAGCAGCAGCAATTGTAGACGTTTTATACTTTTTATATAGAAGACAATCCCCCAAATTGCTTTTGAATGAGAGGCGCAGGACTCTCTCTGCTGAGAGACTTTCAGTGGGTTAATTGGTGGCCAATTCGTGTGTAAAAATTCCTCATATTCTCAGGGCCACTCTTTTACAGTGTGAACCCTAATGGCATCTTGGGGTTGTCATTTTGGAATATGCTCATGCTGAGTAAAAGAAAAGGGAGTGGGTCATTCGGTACTTTCAGCACTCAGCTGACTTTATTTTGGCCTGTGTATTGTGTCTAGAACCTGACCAACCCTGTATCACAACACCACATTCAGAAGCTTGTACAGTGGGCATCATGCATAATGTGGGCATTGTTTAGTGCGTGTCCCTTCTTCCCATCATTCTACAATAGTATGCATCTGGATTTATCAGTCCACGTAACCTTTCCCGTTGCTATAGGGTCCAATATTTATGCTCCCTAAGATAATTAGCCTCAGATTAACATTACTAACACTAAGTTTTCTTATGGCCACAGCTGTCTTCTGATTTCTTGTCACATTGTGTATTGTGTCACATAAATTCTCATTTTTATGGTTCCATTTCATCGCAGTCATTCAAGACTTGGTTCACCAATATACAATTATCCAATCAAAGTCTCAAAAATATCTGCTTACTGTATTTAAATCCAAAATGTTACCATTTTTGGGGCCAGGTTCTGTGTGTGTGTGTGTGCATTCAGAATGCTTTTACCATGTTTCACATTTTGTTATGTTGAGGCCTTATGATAAAACAATAATAATAATAAATATAAAATAAAATAAAACAATAATAATAATACGAAAATACCCCATCATTCTGCACTCAATATTCTACAATGAGCGAAGTGTAAACAGAATATTAGAAATTCTTGCAAAGTTATTAAAATGAAAACTCAATTTGTGTATGGACATGAACAGAGCAAAGACCCTTTGCTATGGCATGAGAAATGAGGGTATCCTGATTCTCTTAATCATCTTTGATGTTTTTGCACCTTGATTTCATTCCACCCATGGTAAATTCAGTTGATTTGACATTATTTGGAAAAATAAAAAAAAACTGTCTATATAAGGTCTCAAAGCTAACAAGGCATATCAGAGCAAAAAACAAACCATAAAAACTGCCAGCAGAGCTTAGAGTCAGGATTGTGTAGAGCTGCAGATCTGAAAAAGGCTACAAAAAATCTGCTGCACCAAAAGCTCCCAAGAGTACAGTGCTCACCATTATTCTTTAAAGATAGAAGTTTGGACTCTTCCTAGAGCTGACCACCCCACCTCACTAAGTAATCAGGGGAGAAGGACCTTGGTAAGAGAGGTGACCAAGAACTAAATGACCACTCTGGATGAACTCCAAAGTCCCTATATGCAGCACACCACCTATCTGGCCTTTATGGTTTAGTGGCCAAACTGAAGTCTGTTGAGTGAAGCCAGTTCTCTCTGTGTCTGGATGGGTTTTATCAGGGTTCCCTGGGTTCCTCCCACATTCCACAGAAATGCATTAGGTTTGGTGCCATATCTCACGTTTTGATACCTTAAATCATTGTAATGATTATAATACTTGTCTAGCCATTTTACATGACTTATTGAATTACCTGAATAAATGAAAATGTTTGTAACTTCTTCCATGTCTTTGTGTTTTTTTAGCTCAACCCTCTAGCCAGCCAAGCAGCAGTTGCGGCAGCAGCCATGGGCTCCATTGCTGGTTCTCAAGTTTTTGGCAATACTCTGCCTAGCCTGCAGGGAGTAACAGGCCAGCTGGTCACCAATGCACAGGGACAGGTCAGTAAAACACACACACACACACACACACATATTTTTGTGAACATTTTCCATTGACTAGCACTTCTAAAAAAACAGCATTGACTGGAATATACATCATAGGTGTGTCTCGCCCCTTCTTAGGGGTGAATCTAAAGCCCCACTGAAAGTATCATAAGGCACTTTTTGATAAGCTAAAAAATGCTAAAATATAGAAAGTATTGTTTTTCTAATCATACTGTTTCCCCTTGTCTAAAAACACTGTTGGAATAACACTCCAAACTTTTTGTTCAAATGTACAGATTAAAAAAATACATAAATAAATAAAGAAGAAGCTATTTAAGATATTAGACCTGAGCTCTGATTATTAGGACTGGTCAGTGGCTCAGTTTTGCCCTTTTTTGTTTTGATTGGTCTGAACAGGGTGGGAGCTAAAAAAGCTGACCTTGTCATATTTATGGTGGCCAGCTGCAGAATTGTTTTATCAGTCGCCTGAGGCTTGAACAATGGTGCATGTCAGAGGGGAGTCCAATCTGATGAATCTTATCACAGGTGAACATGACGCCCATATTAAAGCGAGTGGCCAATGTGCCCTTTCATGCCATTACTAGCACTGTCACTTTAACCCGCATTTAATCTCTTTATTTAATGTTTCATGTCAGAAGTCCTGACCTTTTTTTTTTAATCTGTTAAGTCTGACGTAGCATATCCAGTACTACAGTTACATACGTTACGTTCATATTGCATGCGTTTTGACATGTACATGCAAGTCCATGCTTGAACTAATGAGCTGCGCATGTGCTTAGAGTCGGAAGGTGCCTGCAGGGACTTGACTGGACGTATCGCGGTTACAGTGGCTTTGATAGACCACGCTATGTGTTTCTGTTGCCGTCATGCTGTCATGGCTGCCTGACACAATCAGGTCACAAAGATGGTCAATGCCCATGGCTACAGCCTCTGCTCCTGACCTTATTACAGCAGCCTATTATTTAGTTTCAGCTCCTTAAATGTGTCAACCCTTTGAGCCTGAGTCCCCTCCTTATCCCCCGTCTGCTCTTAGCATTAAAGATACTTATACATGCCCTGAACTTGGCCAGATGATGCCTCAGAATCTGTGATGAGAAATGGAGGCCATGCTGCTTTAGTGTAGTTGTAGCTTTGAGGCTTATTGTGGGCCTGGTGCCAATGATAACATGAGCTAACAGCTATGATGTCGGCCTCTGCTAGAAGTATCAAGCGACAAATGCTGTGTTTATATGACACAAAGCATGAATACCCACCCAAAACTTGACCACACTAGCAACTTTATTATTTATTATTGACAGACACTTTATTTGCCGGTTTTGTTTCAGTAATACAGTGTGTGCCATTACAATTGCATCGCTTTAACGAGGTGTTAAAATAAAAATTATTGTTTGATATTGTTTCATTATTGTTTAATGTAATAATATTGTTTAAGCACATCTAAATGCAGTATGCAGAGTATTTCAACTACTAAGTGAACATGGAAATGTTCAGACTACGTTCATTTCGGCCATCGTGTTTATTTCGTAGAATGTAATACGGAACGGTGAATGGCTCATAACTCACCTTTATCTGTTACACAGTATTTAAATACATAATGTAACTTGTAATTATGCTACTGTAGAGGGGATTTATTGCTGTGTTTTGTGTTGTTCAGCAAGAATTTTCAGTTGTAAACGAATTGCAATGTTCCAGTGAAATTTGGAAGCAAAAGACAAATACATGTGTTGGGCTGCTGCAAACAATAAATTGAGAACCACTGGCACAACTGTATAACTGTGTTTTTTACTGCTCTGTGATGTACTGGCATCCTGTTCATGGCACCTAGTTCCAGGATTTTCTCATAAATCTCCTCTGTTTGTGCTGTGTTACACTTCTGACCTCATAAATGTGCAGAAGATCAGAGCGCTCACTCCCATGTGTCGTCCCATTGATTAAAAAGCACCGACTCCTATTTGAAATAACTGCTAATTCTAGAGGTTTACATACTTTTGCCACTCATAGATATGCAATATTGGACCATTCTGTCCAAAAAAATAAATGACCGACTATAAGAATTGTCTCATTTAATTGGGTTCTCTTTAACTACTTAAGACTAGTGTGAAAATCAGATGACGCTTTAGGTTCTTTCAGGGGTTCACAAACTTTCAAGTGCCACTGTGTGGCATTGCTTTGGAGAACCTAAAAGACAAGTCTCATGTAACCGTGATGTGCACCCTGAGCTATAAATCCATCCGGATGAGCTGCATGCTGAGGAAAAAGATGGATGTGGTTCAGAGGTCTTCCTTGGCGCCCAACCATTTGCACTTAAATTTAAAGTCTCTTGGAGGTACAGCTTCAGAGCTAAATTGTTGTGGTTGCTACCTTTTATCACTGTAAACAGCACTTTCTGGAGTGTCCGAATTCGAGCCTTTTGTTTGTTGTTTCCGCATTTGGCAATGGCTGTGCCCATTTTGTTGATTCTGTTCTTTAGGGTTCGTCAGGAATTTGTCGTTATCAGAACGACAGTTTGTTGTACTTCTTTTACTGGCACACGGTGAGAAGATCTCAATGTATGTGAAGCACTAAAACGTGTTAACATTGTCCAGTTATAGACCGAAACGTATGATCAATATTTATAACGGCAACACCACCACCGAACATCCGCCTCAGCTCAGACAGCGTGTGTGCTTTGTTTCTCTGCCAGTAATGGATGTTAGAAGTTTGGAATTTCCCCCCAATATGGGTTGCAATCTTATTCTTGTCTGAACAGGGGGCACCAGGGGAGAAAATGGGTAGGGATATTGGCTGGTGACCATGGCGAACACTGGAGATTGGCCTGACAGGGGAACGAGATGACATTTATTGTAAAACTGTTGCTGTTCATGGAAGGGCCATTGAACCGAGGACAGGAAAAGAAAGACAGAAAGGCTGAAGAGGAACATCCTGATTCTCCAATGTAAATATGTTCCATCTTGTAGGAGAACAAATGGAAAGAGCTGAGAGGCAGCGGGACATAAAATATGTTGTTTTTTATTTATTTTGTTATTACTTATGTGTAATTTTGTTTTGCTTTGGGTTCTGTGATTCAGGGAGTGGACCACTTATCAGAAAATTGGCAGTGGGCAATAAAAAGTGCAGATGTTCTCTGGATGATCTAAGAACCAAAGAAATGAGCCAAGTAATTATAACAGTGAAAACAGTGATGGACCATCAGTGCAGTGATACCAACTTCCAGATTTTGTGACCCTCTTGTGAATTATTAAAAAAAAAAGTGAGCAGCAACAAGTCTGGAGACTTTTTATATTCTTTATATAGAAGACAATCCCCCAAATTGCTCTTGAATGAGAGGCGCAGGACTCTCTCTGCTGAGAGACAGAGCAGCTCATGCAGTCCGCATGAAAGCTCAGAAGAGTTTCACTACGTAATATGCGCATAGATATATCCTGTGCAGACTAAGACTGAAGTGACAAGGTGTAAAATACCTAATGATAAGGTCTGACACTAGGCAGTGTGTAAATAAGGCGTTATAAGAACAGTTATGCAAAGTACGTTATGTCCTATATCGACAATTAGTGACTTTACAAGCAGGCTTTGCTATATTTTCCTCTGAAAAAAGTTGCCAAGACGTGGTTTTGATTTGTATGGGGATGGCGAACACAGTATGTCTAAAAGCACACGCTAGTGTCCTAGTTTTGCCTTATTTGTCAGGTATAGTGGAGATATACACGATCGGGATCGAACCCAAATAAGTACCAATACCAATAATTAAATGCAACTTTACAGAAAATAAGCCCACAGTGGCTTGGGTTCAAATCCCATTTTTACAAAGCTAACCCCATGAGATCATTAAACTGCTCACCAACGCTGTAAGTCACTCTGGATAAGGGTGTCTGCTAAATGCCTTGAATGTAAATCTGTTGCTGGAGGGCCTGTAAACGCAGAACGTTAGTGAACGTGACTGTAATGCAGCAGGAGCTTTTTACATTAAAAGATGTTCTGTAATTGCATTTATAACACAACAGACACTGTGCTGACCTGCGCTTATGAGACCTGGCTGTCAGCTCACCTCCTTTCATACAAATAAGGGTGTTAGAACAGCCACTTAGCCCAATGAGGATGAATAATTGAGCAGAACAGCTCCCGAGACACTAGGCATCACCACCCCACACAATGAAATATGCTAAGTGGCAGGAACGTGTACCGAGGAGGGGGATAAAGAGCCAGAGCCCAAAAGAGCGAGAGATAAAGAGCAACGGGCAGAGAGAGAGAGAGAAAGAGAGATAAATTATGTGTCCCTTAATACGAAGCAACACAGGCAAATGAGCCGTGGAGAGGAATTACAGATAGCCAGCCTGCCGCTTTTTTCTTGCCACTCTGTCACTATTATGTCACCTAAAGAGAGTCAGGAAGGGGGAGACGATAAGTATAGCACAAAGGGAAGCATTGTGATGTTTATAGAAGCTGTACAGGGTATTCTGTTCTGAATGAGGGGTGTCCCAGGGTAAATTTTTTCATCTGAGATTATTCACTGCACACTCTCACAGATACAGTTTCTGTTATTAAGAATCACCTTTCTTTATGGGCAAGAATTAACTGAGGAGTGAAGTGAATTTGCCCCAGTGAGCCGAAAAAAATTATCCATTGTAACATCTGAGTAGCCCTGGCCGGAGACATCAGACAACCCTTAGTCCGTCCCAATCCAAGGATGACTGATACACAATAAACCGCTCCTGGAGTGGAAAGAGCCCAGAGATACAAACATCCAAAACCAGCAAAAGATGTAACCCCCATTTCAGGCACTATGGAGACAACCCAATCTGGACTTTTAATTCGTATAAACCAACCATCAATGGTCAACCGTATCAGGGAAAACACAATCTTTGAAGCTTGAGTTTGAACCTTTTTAGGGACCAGTGCTTAGGATCTACCTAGCAGGACCAAAGTACTATTACTGCACGTGGCATTACAATGCATATACTCCACAGATATACTATGGGGCGGCACCATTGTGGGGAACATGTGACAGCCCTCAGACCCACCCCAACCTGAAACCTGCTGGAGGGCAGGACTGAACCAAAGAAACTCAGCATTACAAACCTGGGTTGAACTAGTCTGGTTTGATCCCTGCCTCTAGCAAAAATTAATCTATATAATACAGTAATAGCTTCAGTGGCTTGGTTCCTGGGAGTGTGGGTGCGATCCCATATGGGACATTTGCAAACCTTTTGGCCTGACATCCTGCCCATGATGTTCATCTGCCTGCACCCATTCTAGACCTGCTAAATAGAGAAAATGAAGAAGGTAAAGAATCAGTAAGCAAAAAAAAAATCGTTTTCCTATGTATGATCTGAAGTGAAAATGGAAAGTTAAGAAATAAAGAATATAAAATATGAGTTGTAAAATACTTAGCTAAACATTCTACTACTTTCACTTGGCCATAAAGTATCATAGATTTTTTTAATAACAGAACATTGTCCCAAAGCAGCTTTATAACTATCTAAGCCCACAAGCCCAATTGATAAATAATGAAATAATAAGGTAATAATGTAAATAATCGAATTTGTCAAAGGTGTTATTGTCGCTATATCTAACACATGAGACAAATCTCTGAGCCTCAACTCAATATGGAAAGGATAGGGAAGGATGAACACTAAACACTGGGCCATTTTTTGGGTCACTGTACTCCTGTGGGACCTGGGATTTGGAAGTATTTAAATGTGTGTGTTAGTATGTGAGGAGTGCTTTAACAGACCGCATCAGGTTCTCAAGTGCTCTTTAAATTACTCACTAAATACACATGCTCTGTGCAGACACACATGCATTCACACTCATTTTCATCTGCTCTCAATGGCTCTCAGTCAGTGGTGTGCACCAGCTAACACAAGCGTACACACATCCTGACCTTTATTGGTGTGTAATATTGTGTGTAGGCATCGATGCGCAAGCTATGTGTGCATCTACAGTTGTTGATTAATTTGACCTTGGCCAGTCCAGTTAGACAGATAAATTTATGGGATACATTTTGGAAATCTATCTTCAGTGCGCATATGAATGTTGGCAGGCCCAATATTAATGCTATACAAATATACATGGAACAATTCCTCTTCATAATGAAAACTACGATAAACTTTCATTTTAAAAAAGTAGCCTAAGGTAACTTAGCGGTTAAGGTACTGGACCCTGGACCTGATGGCCAAATGTACTAAAAGGTTGCCACTCATTTAGAATGATCGTTAACGCATCATTTGACCAAAGTTGACTAAAGTTTTCCATAATTCTGTATCCTACTGCTAAACCCCTAGTTTATTTGAAAAAAAAAAACAAGAAAATGGCATGATGTATTTTTAGACCACGTAAAACTCTGACCTTTTCTACCAAGACATTTTTAAATCAATTTATATTGTCAATGTTTCATTGAAACTGTATCCTAAAACAGCACACATTCTTTATTGATTGCACAGTGGATTTCGTGGACCCTCGGTGACTAAGAGTTGATATATGCCTTACATTTTAGAACCATGTTTGATGTGACTGCTTTAGTCTAGTGCAAAAAGATGTTAATAGATAAATGATCCAACAGTTTAGTGTTGTTTATTGGCACACGCAGATCTACATCCAGTAATTTAACGAGGAGAGTTTGAATTTACATGTGTAGTTTTATCTGAACTGCACTGGTCCACATCCGTGGTCTGCACTGGTCCACATCCTCATTCTGAACTCTTGATGTCTTAATGCAAAGGAGGATGTAAAATGTGTTGATGGCTTTCTATAAGATGCCACAAAATGCGGCTAGTTTTGATCCGCTGTTTTAGAAACGTCAGTCCCAGTTTTCCACCAAGTACATCCTAAAATTTCTCCTGATAGAAGAACGTGCTCTTTGTGTTTTAGATCATCGGTACGATCCCATTAATGCCAAACTCTGGAGGACCATCCAACCAAACAGGGGGAGGAACATCTTCACTCCAGGTTCAGCCAATCACACCTCAACTGCTAACCAATGCTCAAGGTCAGATCATCGCCACCGTGATTGGGAACCAGATCCTGCCTGTCATCAACACCCAGGGAATCACACTGTCACCAATCAAACCTGGGCAACAGGTGAATACTTTAAAAATATTCTTTAGTCAGAAAATGCATTGTCAGAATTTCCTTGCGTCATATCTTGTCCAGTGGATTTAGTCAGGGTCCCTCTAAAAGTTTAAGCTTCCTTGAGAGAGTGGTAGTGTCGTCTGTAAGCACCATCAGAGGACAGCATGGATCAAGAAGGCAGGATTACCATATTCAAGCTGTACAGTAGTGTTTCTTTATATGAGATGCTGCCAGTAAATGGTTTGTGTGTCTATGAAAGAGAATGACAAATGAAAAAGGACCAAAGTAATGGAACAGGTTAAAATGAATAAAGTTACAAAATAAGGTTAGGAATTAAAACCAGAAGGGAGTTAAATGAGAAAATAAGAAATCTTTTTTCAACCGCTGTTAGTCTGGGTCTGTTGAGAATTAGAGCTCATGCTTTTGATTGACATCATTTCGTGTTTGTAGCTTCCATTTTGTCTGAAACAAACATTAAGGCAATGGTTTAATGATAAGTATGGTTTTAATGATTAGTGTGTGTGTGTCTTTGTTTTTGTGTGTGTGTGTGCATCTGTGTTTGTGTGTGTGTGTCTGTATCTGTGTGTTTGTGTGTGTTTGAGTTTGTGTGTGTGTGTGCTTGTGAGTGTGTGTTTGTGTGTGTGTGCTTGTGTGTGTCTGTGTGTGTGCTTGTGTGTGTGTGTGTGTGTGCTTGTGTGTGTGTGTTTGTGTGTGCTTGTGTGTGTGTGTGTGTGTGTGTGTGTGTGAGAGTTTGTGTATGTGTGTGTGTGTGTGAGAGTTTGTGTGTGTGTTTTTGTGTGTTTGAGTTTTTGTGTGTGTGCTTGTGTGTGTGTGTGTGTTTGTGTGTGTGTGTGTTTTTGTGTGTTTGTGTGTGTGTGATGGTGTGTGCTTGTGTGTGTGTGTGTGTGCGCGCTTATGTGTGTGTATGTGTGTGCTTGTGTGTGTGTGTGTGTGTGTGTGTGTGTTTGTGTGTG
>JAUZST010000651.1:0-49643 GCA_034779995.1 Parotocinclus haroldoi
CATGTTATATATTTCACAAGTGTGTGTGTGTGTGTGTGTGTGTGGGGTGGGGTGGGGGCGGGGGGGGGCATAGTTAAAGCAGAGGTGTCTGTGCAGTGGTCTGGAATGTGCTGATGCTGTACAGCCAGGCTCCGGCCCTGCCTAACGACCTAGTCTTAGCCTTAAAGGACGCTCTGCCAGTGGTGCTTTGTCAGTCTTTTTGCAATAGCTTGCTTCCGACACTTGTCACATAATTAGATTATCATTCAAATGCAACACTAACTCAGCTAAACCATGCTTGCTCACCTGCACTATGTGAGTGCACGGAGGTTGACCTCACACCTGGTATAGACCCTTATTTAAAAACGCATATTTGAATGTCCTTGATATAAAGGGAATCAGGATGGTGATAGAGTTTGCCTTGTACACGCAGACAAAAGATTATTGATTGGAATATTACTACTCAACAAATAAAACCAAGCTGTGATCTTAAATTGACCACTGGGTTTTCTTTTAAATGACAGATGAAATGCTTGTTTAAATGCTTTCTTTTGTAGAAATCTCACTGTAATCTGCACAGTAAATGTGAGCAGTGGAGATTTCGAGGAATGCTAATGAACAATCAGACGAAATGTCATTTTTGTGGGTCGGACTTTTCAGAACTGTTCCTTTACTCTGTAGTTGGTATATCTTCCTTATCTGTCTATGCTATGTGCAGTTCCAGCCAAAAGTCTGGACACACCTACTGCCTACTTACAGGCTAATGTTAAACGAACAGAAATTTGTCTTACATACAGTAAGGAAAATATGTATTTGATACAGAACTGATTTTTTTCCCTCAAATACAAAGAATGGAGAGGTCAGCCATTTATATCATAGGTACACTTTTACACGTTTTAAAAATCCAGAAAATCACATTGTATGATTTTTACATAATTATTTGGCATTCTAATGCATGAAATAAGTATTTGATACAATAGAAAAAGAGAACGTAATGTTGGTATAAAAACTTTTGTTTGCAGTTACAGAGGTCAGACTGTAGTTTCCTGTAGTTCTTGACCAAATTTGCACACACTGCAGCAGGGATTCCTTGTCATGCTGGAAGAAACCACCACGACCCACCTTCAATGCTCTTACTGAGGGAAGGACATTATTGGCCAGAATCACACGATACATGACCCCATTCATTCTCCCTTCAATACAGTGCAGTCAACCTGTTCCCCTTTGCAGAAAAGCACCCTTAAAGTATGATGTTCCCACCCCCCATGCTTCATGGATGGGACAGTGGTCTTCGGGCTTGTACTCATCCTTAGACAGCTCTTTGATCTTGGTATGGTGGAGAGGTTGGAGTGTGATTGACTGAGTTTGTGGACAGGTGTCTTTTATACAAGTAATTTAAAACAGGTGTAATTAATACAGGTAATAAAGAATTTAAGGATTCTTAAAGATCAGGTTTTTAGGAGCCAGAATTATTGCTGGTTGATAGGTGAGAAAATGCTTATTTCATGCAAAAAAAATGCAAATTAATTATTTAAAAATCATACAATGTGATTGTGTTTTTCTTTCTTTTTAGATTCCGCTTCTCACACTAAGTGTACCTACGATGAAAATGGCAGACCTCTCCGTTCTTTTTAGGCAGGGAAACATAATTGCATAATTGCCAGTGTATCAAATACTTATGTTCCCCACTGTAAGTGTCAAGTCAGAAAAAGCTGACAATGTATGAAAATGTTCATTTAAAATTATGCAGTGTTTCTAAAATTTACTTTGACTCATGTTTTGTCTGATCAACAATTTATTTTGTTAATTAACATCCATGACTTCATTTCAGGTCTGCAACATTAAAGTATTGACCACTTTGCAATGTCATTCCTTCTCACAAGACAAGGTGCTAATTTGTCCCATTGTTCCTGCAAACACATATTCAGGTGAACAGCAGTTCAGGATTGTTGTCACATGATTGTTGTTTCCCAATTGTTCACACTTTCTACACTGCTCACAAAAATGTATTTCAAAACTAAATATGCCATAATGAAATATTTCCTAATGTTTGTGAGCAGTGTATTAGGGACAGGTCAGTTTTGGTGCCTGTAGCCTCTTCTTCCATGTCATGCTATGCTTTTGTAACATGTGCAGCATGTGGTTTTGCATAGTCTTGTCAAAAAAATCCATGGACTTCCCTGGAAAAGATCAGGGCTCTGGCTGGGCCACTAAAAGACAATCGCAGAGTTGTGTCTAAGCCCCTCCTGTGTTGTCTTGGCTATGTGCTTAGGGTCATAATATAACTGGAAACAGAACCTTCGGCCCAGTCTGAGGTCACAAACATTCGGGATCATTCTTTCATTAAGAATATCTCTGTGCTTTGCTCCATCCAGCTTTCTCTCAACTCCAATCAGTCTCCATGTTCCAGCTGCTGAAAAAACACCCCCAATGCCGCCACCAACCTGCATCACCATAGGGATGGTTTTGGGCAGGTGATAAGCAGTGCCGGGGTTCCTCCAGACAAGAGGCTTAGAACTGAATCTGAAATCAGACCAGAGAATCTTGTTTCTCCAAGACAAAGTTTAACCTTTAGTTATTTTTTGTTTGTTTTGATTTATTTGTTTAACTTTCGAGCATGTTTTCTGGCCACCCTTATTGGGAATGCTGCAGTGATGGTTGATCGTCTGGACGTTTCTTCCATCTACACACATGATCTTTGGAGCTCAGCCAGAGTGACCAATGAGTTTTTGGTCACCTCTCTTTCCAAGACTTTTCCCCTGATTACTTAGTTTGGTGGGGTGGCCAGCTCTAGGAAGTCCTGGTTGTTTCAAACGTCTTCCTTTTAAGAACTATGGAGGACACTGTGCTCTTGAAGTGACCTGAACTGATCGCAGTTTTTGTAGGATTCTCCTGATCAGTCTCTCCACAATCCTATCTCAGGGGTCCACAGGCAGTTATTTCCAAATAATGATTTGTTTTGCTCTGATATAATTTCAATTTTATTTATATAGTGGTTTTTACAATGTAGCATTGTCTCAAAGCAGCTTTACAGTAATACATTATCTTAAAAGGCCAATCCTAAGTTGAGCAAGCCTAGGGTGACAGTGGCAAGAAAAACTCCCTAAAATGGTAGGAAGAAACCTTGGGAGGACCTAACAGGGGACCCATCCTCCATGGGCGGACTAGATGTTAATTAAATAAATACTAAATGTATATTAAATCATAGCAAAATTAGTTTAAAATAAATAACAAATTATTATTAAAATTTAGCTTAGCAATAGAAAAAAATATAGGATAATCTAAATCATAAAACAAAAGTGATTATATAATGGAGTCCTTAGAGGGAGGTCCTTGGAGCCACATCGTCTCCTCCTGTCCAACCAATAGAGGGAGTTCCTGCACTCTGGTGGGACCTGCCTCCGCTGTTGAAGACCATAAGAGTGATGCTGAGCCTGAAGAACATCCAGGTGTGCGGTGCCGGAACCAGCACAGAACATCAGCTGAATTCACTGACACAATCCTCTGAATGTTACCAAACTGCGGATCACCGTCAGGAGAGTGTGAAAGCAAAATCGTAATTCCTGGCTAATACCTTAATCCTTTATAAACCATCCAGTCAGGTAGACTTCTGTGAAATCGGCAACTCCATCAAACCCACTTTTCACCTAGTCAAGGTTTTCTATGATACCTAGAAGTGAGGTGCATCCTGGCCCAACTTCAAAATCATTGAATTAAAACCGTGATTAAACATTTGGCCAGAAAACACACCATGATCTGATGTCTATAGGCCTGCATTTTACATATGTTATTAAAGTTGCAGGTCACATGGCTCACCCGTTTAAAAAAATCCATGTTTTGCCTCAAAACGCATGCACCAAAAGTGAACTAGAGGCCCAAGCTGTCTGATGGCACGAGGGTAATGCAGTATAAAATGGTGTTTGGGCTTCAGGTGTCTGTCTGGGTAAAGCTCAGCATATAGACAATGATGTTCCTCAATGAGATAACCCAAAAAATGACTTGTGTCAATTCAGACACCCTCAGGCACCAAATACCCTATCATTAAAGGCAGCAATCTTAGTAGGCACCAGGTCGGTGATGTACTTTGCCGAAGCGCTCCATCAGGATTTTTCAAGTCCAGATGGCTTGTTGTGAACATCACAAAACCCATAGTCAAAGCTATGGTAAAAGGTTTTTGCTGAATCAGTGAATTGATGACAAGCTTAAGTTCATAACCACCAGTGCCCTTAAGGATGTCGTGCATTATGTCAGGGGCGACATTGTCAGTTACATGATAAAACCTCAACTTGTTGAGGAAACTGCCTCTTTTGATGCCAGTTTCACTTTGGTTGTTTAGATCTGAGTTGTAGTTGACATTATCACGAATCAATGTAGAATCCTCTACAGTTTGAACCTTGAGAACCTGTCTTTGTACCCAAAACCTTTGACACACACTCCTTCGAGCAAAGCTTTCTGTGTAACCAAGGATGCTCTTAATTCCAAGGTTATGTCGATAGACTTGGGCTACACCAGCCCTTACAATGCCTTAGTGGTGTTAATCTGAATACCGTTCTCTTCCAGTTCCCTGTTCACAATTGGCTGAAGAATTGCGTTCATTCCATACGTCTTAATGTCATCAGTTTTGTTAACTGCCAACAAAAAGTGAGACTTGAATGATACTCCTGTGGCAAACACTTAATAGTGTAATAGATGAAGCCAAGCTTGTGGACTTAAGGTTTTGAGCCAAGCAAATTTACCTTCTCACAATCATCACAGTAAAGAAGTAACAGGTCAGATAACACTTCAAGGAAAAGTGTATTAGTCTGGAAGGCTGCGCCATCTCTAAAATCCTCAAAGGTGGTACTTTCGCCACACAGTGATTTTTTTCCATTGTCCCTGGACTTTCCAAGATGAGCTTAAGCATTTTTTCTCAAAGACACAACCTGGAAAGTGTCCTGAATTGCCACTTGTTTTACAGTACCTGTATCCTTGTTAGTTACCTGTGTGTAGGAAAAGCCAGGGAGAGGTACTGCACAAAGTATCTCGAATTTGTTTGTATTCAGATTTGAAGCCCTGGAATGGTTTGTCAGCTAAATCAAATTGCTGATACAGGTCTCAGTTTCAGACTGTCCGACACCTCTTAAAAAAGAGGCAGTTTTTCTTTTCAAACCATCAACTATATCTTGGACTATAACTGGACGTGTGTTCAACAACATCTCGGATGGCAATAAAGGTCTTATATGATGATCTTATATGGTTAAATGATCACTGACACCCAAGATGAGCACACTGGAAAATGATGATGTAGAGTGTACATTATGCATTACCCTCAGGTGGCAGAAAACCTGTCTAACATTCGTGTCTGTAGACTTTTTCATGTAAATCACATATAAACCCTTCTGTCTAGACCTGTTACTCGAGGTGTACCTCCAGCAACTTTTTAAAGTTATATTGAAACTTAATGCATGGCCCGACAAGGGGGATGAAGGAGGCCAAGCTGTTATCATCCAGCAGAAAGAAGGACTCTTGGGCTGCAAGACAACAAAACATGAAATACACTTATATATGTAGAAATGTATTCTACTACTTTTAGAAGCTTTATTTCTTTGATACTCAAAACAACTCCTAAATAGTAAGAAAAAGGCAATCAAGACTTTAATAAGAAGCAGAAAAAGAATATGGCAATATCTAAAAACAAACTAAATGCATAAAAATTTGAATAAAAAAGAAATTATGTAGAGTAATTCACATTGTATTCAATACATTAGTTAATTCAGTCAATTAAAAATAAATATAATTTGTGTTGAATATTATAGCATACCTTCAAAATTTGGGATCAACACTGCCAGGTTCCACTCTTGTAGCTTCTCTTGGACAAACTCATCCATCTTTCGAAAATGAATACAAACATTTTAAAACCATATTGAAAAAAGCACAAGATAAATACCTAGAATGCATTATGTACACAGTTAATAACAAAAGTAACAAAAGTAAAATTCATTCTGGTCTAAGATACTGTGAGGAAAACTAACAAGTGGATTTTCATGAAGCACCATGCGAGACAAGTTTATTAAAATAACACATGCCAGATGGCTTCTATTCTCTGCTTCAAACACTAGCTAGGGAAATAGCTTCTGAGGTGGTGTTTGGCAAGAGGTAATACTGCATAATACTGCAAAGGAACCTACGGTGAAATTACTCTCAACCATCAGTTTAAACAGTAAAAAAACAGCTCAAAACAGTTAATGCAAGTTTGTTCAACCTTGGACTCCCAAATAAGGCACTCACCCTCAAACTTACACACACCCTAAATACAACAATGTATTCTTAAAATGATGACAAAACATACTTTAGGTTAAAATAGCTAGCTAGGTAGTTAGCAAGGGACCAACACGAAAAACGACTTACGCTGGCAAGTCAGGTGAAGTGATCCAATACTATGGTTTATAAATAATAACTATGACACAGCTATTTGGCTACCGCATTAAGCTTTCAAATGCAGGTACTTGGACATTTGTCACCATTTCCTTATGCATCCATCAGAAACTGAAGAAGTTGCCATGTCCAATATGGCGATCAGACTCATCCCTCGCATTTGATCCAATCATAATAAATCCAATCTTGGGTAAAAGTAACCCAGCAAGTGGGTTAGAAAAACAACCCAGCAGTAGAGCTTTGGGATTAGCTCATGAACAATGAGAGCAAAACAGTAGTTTTGCATTTATATTTTTGTTCAGTATGAAATTATATGTGCTACATTAGCAGGGAGTTAATTAGGTTAGGGAGCCTGACAGTCAGAAAGTTACTCTGGGAATACCACAGATACTGGAGTAGCAGCACAATAATTATATATGCACTCAGAAGCAATAGTTCCATTTTTACAGTTTTGCAAGTCCTTTCTAAAATATACACAAACATTTTAAAAGGTGACCTGACAGTCATTGCATGCTATTTTTTCTCACTGCTGTGGAATGTGTAACCCATATAAAATTCATTATGCCAAATAAAAATAGCTTCATTTTAAACTCCCTGGTCTAGGCATACATTCATATATACCTAGGGGCTTTATGCTAGCAGCTATATTTACTGAAATTCCCCGATTATTTTTCCAGCAGGCGCAGATTCCCATTGTTAACATTAATAATTGTGAAGTATATGTAATGCTCTCAGAGTGCCTGTTTCTGATTTTGAGACAGCTCATGTTGTGACAGAATAAGTCTGAAAAAATGGAGCGCTCTGTCCTAGCCAGAAGCTTCCAAAAAAGCCTTTGAATTAAAAAGAGATTCGGTAGAGGATAATGCTGAGGATAATGAAGACTGCTGGACATGTAGGCACCATGCTGCTGAAGACATCAGCCCTGCTACAATAGCAAATCATTCGCTCTGGCATTGTGTGTTTTTGGATATAAGTTGTATAGAAATACAGTTTGTACAGAAATATAGTTTGGATAAATTGTATAGGGATACAATCTGTTGTAGGCTATGTGTGGTTATAGATTTTAATATTGTATATACAGTATACTGTGTTATTTATGCACAGTGCTTTTAATGCTCAAGTGTGTTCAATTCTTTAAATATTTAAGGATGAAAACAGTGTCATTACGCATTTTACAATGTATTATTTAATCCCTAAGTAGGATGCTAATCGATTGCAAGGCTCAAAGGGATCATTGACAGGCCTCCTCTCTGAAAGAGTGATTATTTCAAAATTAATATGAAGCAATTAAAAAAAGAAGCATTTATTGTAGAACAATTTTATTTGACTTCTTGTTTGCTTTCCTGATGTTATTGTTTTTAAATAAAGATTAAATTATTATTATTATTATTATTATTATTATTATTATTATTATTATTATTATTATTATTATTATTATTATTATTTTATTGCTTTGTGCTTCCTTTACAGAATAAACTGTTCTGTCCGTTTATTAATACTAAATAAAGTTTTTTGGCCTGGATATTTTTTAATCCAAAATGTTGTTAAAGAGTTTTTACTTTTTAAATTATACTGTTTTATAACATGACACCAACTATTTGGTTGGTCAAGAAGCAACAACTGCAAAAACATATTTTGGGTCACATAATACTGGGACCAGGACATGCTAACGCATTATATTAAGAAATCTCCACAAGGAAAGAATACAATCAGTATAAGATTTCCTTCAAATGTCTTAGACTAATCTTCATTTTGCAGTTAGTTAGTTCAAACCGCAGATAGCAATTGGTTAAATGTAGATGGAATGTGAAGTGACAATGACTGAACATGACTGGATTGTCAGTGTAAATGAGTTCATTCTGTATACATATAATCTGAACTGAATGTTTGCAGTTCCAGCTGAGGTGCATACATAAAGGATTTCAGATAGAACTATCAAGATACCTGTTAACAAGTAGACTGCATGTAAATGTGGCTATTGTGTTCTTTTTTGGAGATTTGTTCATGAGGTGCAGTCGCTCAGGCTGTGAAGCAGGGACACTCCACAAAGATCTGGAGCAGTCTGAGAGCTTTGAAGGAGCTGCCATGTTAGTCTCTGGTGCATTATTCATGCAGTACACAACAAGAAGAGCAGCACTTTGCCTCCAGTCATTCACTTCCGTATAATCCTCTGTGGGAGAGTGCATGTGTGTGTTGTGGCTCAGGGCTTAGCTTTCTCTCTGTCTGTCTTTCTTTCTCTCATTCCTCTGTTAAGCTCCTTTTTCTCCCAAACAAAAAAATATCAAAAACCAGTTTACAAGTGAGACAAAGAAATTTGCATGAATGTGTGCCTTAATCAATGTGAGATGTGCATGTGGTTAAAGAGTTTAAAGTTGAATGCTTTTCAAATGCAGGCATCCCTGATAATTGCATTGTCTCTCAACCTAGCTTGGTTTTAAAACATAACAATGTTATATGCATGTCTGCTAAAGAAAGCACAAAGCACTTTGTGTTTAGACTTACAGAATATATCCAGTCAGACTATGAATGAAAATGCACAAGCATATACAGTGGTGAGGGCAGCACGCTACCTCACAACAAGAGGATCCCCGGTTCAATCCCTGGGTGGAGCAGTCAGGGTCCTTTCTGTGTAGAGTCTGCATGTCCTCCCCGTGTCTGCATAGGTTTACTCCGGGTACTCCGATTTCAGTCCAAAGTCATGAGTGTTAGTCGGTGTGTCTAAAGTGGCCCTTAGTGTGTGATTGTGTGAATGACTGTGTGTGTATGTGTGTGTGCCCTACGATGGATTGGCAGCCCATCTAGGGTTGTTACTACTAATGTGGACAGAGTTGCTGGGTGGGCACCAGCTGGCCTGTGACACTGTGTGGATTAAGTGGAAGATAATGAATACATGAATTAATACTACATGTATTACTAGATGTATACTATTGTACCAAATGTACAATATGTCTGCATCAATATGACTTAAAACTTAATACAATTTTCACACCAATAGCCAAGGTAGATAAAAGCGTATGTTATGGTGGGGCATCCTGGAGACCTGGCGAGACAATCCCCGGACTCGCAAAATCCCCAGGAACCCCCACAAGATATTAACCCGAGCCCAAAATGTAGTGATCCACAGACAGACTACGAACTAGAAAACAAAGGGAAATTTATTCAAATAAACAAAAAGCCGAGTCAGGCACAAACACAAAGCACGAACACGAGAAAACAGGAACCCCTGTAAAACAAAAAAGGGAAACAGCTAAAACACACAAAATGGCTTGGAAGTCCAAGAGTCCAAAAACGGCCTGGCAGTCGAGAGTCCAGAGGTGGCATGGGAGCCGAGAGTAAAAAAAGAACTAAACAGCCTGAACCAAGGAAAATAAAAGAACTAAAGCAAAGAAACCCAAAAAAAGAACAAAAACAATATAAGGAGGAGAACTGAATGGCGTTAGAAGTCAAAATCTGATCTTTACAACACATTTGTCGAAGTCTGTTACAGTACGAGCAAGGGAGATTTTTAGGACCTAAGAAATACAGTTGTTGATGCTCATGAGGTTGAAAAAAGTCCCCAAAACCATTGATACAAAATTTGGACCACACAGTCTGATAGATTGTTTACACCCAGAGCAAATGCTGGACTTTCATTATCCTCTCCAGGAGTGGTCAACCAATAATGATCACATTTGGAGTAATGCCTGTACTTCAGCTAAGGTTAATGAGCTACTATCAGGAGAATACAGAGTAATAATGGTGCGCATGCCAGAGTTACAAAGATAAACTAGCTTCTCTGCAAACATAGCATTGCTGCCAATACCGCATTTCAGCATAACAGCCTTACCACATATGTGAAACATGGTGGTGGTAGTGTCAAGGTATTTGACTGTTTTGCAACATCTGGGTTAAGACGGAACAATGAATTCTGAATTATACCAAGCAAATGCTAAAGGTTAATGTTAAGACGTCTGTGCATTAACTGAATCTCAAGAGGAAGTGGTTCATGCAGCAAGACAACGACCATAAGCACACAGGTCATTCTACCAAAGAATGGATAAGAAGCATAACATTAATTTTGACTAATCCAAAGTCCTAAACTTAATCCGATAGACAGCACTTCATGTAAGGAAATGGGCTCATATTCCTTCAAGCAAATTCTTATGTAATGAACGGCACAAATTGCAAGCTTTCATTTCAAATTGCATATCCACATCTGGCAACCCTCACACAGTTTATTTCTTTATGGTGATACATCACACTGCACATTTGGAACTTTCATTGTGTAAGGACACACGGTAGGAAAACAATCTGACATGCCGTGATGTGGGAGCTCAAACTGAGTTCTGATTACATACAAGCACTCAGTTTAGCAGAATATGTTGAACAACCTGTATATCAAAATGTTGAGAAAGGGCATGGTTTTGCTAAATTTTTCCCATGGGTGTGCATGGAATCAGTGTTGTATAAAGTACTGAAATCTCACACTCAAGTAAAAGTATAGGTACCCCTCCAAAATATGACTTTGGTAAAAGTCCAAGTCACTGACTGAAATGTTACTTGAGTTAAAGTATCCGAAACGTCTTGCACTTAAGTATGAGAATTATTGTAAAAATAGATGTACTTAAGTAATGTGATGAAAGTATATGTAAAAAGTAAACAAGGCAAATGTACACACAACCAAGTGCAGGCAAAATTTAGACAGAAAATACAAACTTTTTGTAAGTCAGTTTTTCTTCTTCTTCAAGTAAGGTCAGTGCTATACACTTAAAAATGTACACATCAAGTGCAGGCAAAATTTAGACCAGGTTTAGACAGAAAATACAAACAGGAGGATTATAACCATTTCATAAGAAGTTACCTCGATGTGTTTCTTCACGTTGGATGGGGAGTTTCTGTAAGATAGAATTTCCATGTCTTTGAGCAGGAATGACATGCACTTCATGCAGTGCGACGAATCTTTAACACCCACTAAATCAAACATTGTGTTTAAATAAGGTCACAGATTCTCATCACCAGCTGGTGGTTCCCCTGTAGCCGAGTCCAATGTAGACGTAGTCTCAGTCGCTGTCGTTGTCTCCGTCTCTGTCTCCTCTTTCATGTGGCTGCTGATTGCCAGATGGCTTTTTTGCTTACAGTAATGGGAGAAGCCAAACAGGTGTATCTTATTGGCAGTGATGAACTAGCCCAGGCATGTCCTGACTTCTTTGCCGGCAGTCAGTAGGTGGGATCAAAACACTGTTGCATTTTTTTCTCTCTCTCTCTCTCTTTTTGTAACTAATAACAAATCCGAACAATGAAAATGTATCGGAGTAAAAGTATGCAATTAAGTTTGGAAATATAGTGAAGTAAAAGTGAAAGTTGTCAAAAAATGTTAAACTCGAGGAAAGTACAAAGTATTCCAAAATATACTTAAGTACAGTAGTGAAGTATTTTTGCTTCGTTACTATACAACACAGCTTGGAATTGCACAAGAAGAAGCTGGGAAGACCTGCTTTGTTCGAGCTCTTGGTGTACCCTCAGTGCCCCAGTGGCTTTAAATTCCCTCGTAATGTCAGTTTTTTAAACTGACGTTTTTTTGTTGTCTAGCAATTTGGTTTATGAGATTCCAGTAAAAGTCCTGTGCAGTCAGTTACTATGTGCATCCACAGTATAAAAATGAGGTGTTGGTGTACCCTAATGAGTGTGATTGGGGTTTTGGCAGAAATACTGTTCCACCTGCAGTTTCAACTGTGCATGCTCTTGCTGAAATTTTCATCTGCTGTACCCATTATGTCATCGTCCAGTTGGTCATCTTCTTGTCTTTAATAATTGATAACGCGTGTCAACTCTGACATATTGTCCATATTATATACAGTCTATGGGTGAGACCATGAAGGGCTTTAAAAGCTAAAAGCGTTAGGGTTCGCACTGCGAGCCCTTTTGCATTGGTCGCTGCAGTGCGTTGTTTTACCCCTATCCCTTAGCCTTGTGTTTCCGTTTTCTCGCCACGTCCTTAATGACGTTTGTTTTGGTTCTCCGCGGCGATCGATTGGTTTGTTTCTTTATTTTACGCATGTGTTCTTTATTTAGGTTAATTAATGTTGTTATATATTGAACACGCAAGTGTTCGCTGGCTCATTACATTATCCCCCCGTTTGTCTGCGTTATGTTTCGAGTGCCTTCCCCAGCAGCTGATGGCGCCTGGGACATGAGGCTGGAGGGGACTGTTCCCTGGAACAGCTGGAATGGCTCGCGTTTGGGTCCGCGGCCGGAGGGGTCGCCTCCGGACCCTTGCCTCTAGAAGCCGCTTTATGGTCACAAACGGCGCCGACCCAGGTATCCGGCCGTAACGGGCAGCCCCTCGGATCTTCGGCCAGCACGGCCATCTTCAGATCCGTGGCTCTAAAGCCACCCTTTATTTCCCCCCCCCCTTTTTGTCCTTTTACTTTTTTTCTGTTCAGGCTGTTTTTAGTTTCTTTTTTCCTTTCATTTTTACATGCCCGTTCGCGGTACCCCGGCTCCCATGGGTGCTGTTGCTGGCCCCCGGCATGAAACCGCTCTGGATCCTCTGGCGCGGAGCCATTATGGCGGTACCGCAACCCCCACCTTTGCCATGGGACCTGCTTCGCACCAGCTTGTTCGCGACCCCCCCGGTGACCCTGTCGCCCTGGACCTCAAAGTAACGGACCCCAGTGGACTTTCAGCGCCCAGGCTGTTCGTGGACCCCTGGACAGTTGTGGAGTGGGCCTCCACCACGGGACTCTGGACTCCGAGCTCAAAGCCCCTACCGGACTGTGGATTATGTTTGCAACTATCGGTTAAATGCCGGCTATGTGTGTTTTTGTTTGAATAAATGTTCCTTGGTTTTCCCCGTATTTGTTGTCTGTCTGTGGATACTGCATTATGGGCTCCGGTCTTAAGATCCAATAGGGATCCTGGGGATTTAGCGGGACCAGGAATGGTCTTGCGAGATCTCTGGGACACCCTATCGTAACAAAAAGAAGAGGTTAAGGTAAAGTGAAGTGAAGTGAAGGTAAAAACTTAAGCATGTTCATTTGGGCCCCTTTACCTACTTTTATAACATTATACCAGTGGAATTACAGGTATACTCAGTGATTGTAGCTATCAGCCTAAATATAATAAGATTTTGTTCACATAATTTTGTATGTAATAATGCCACCGTTTAAAAACATTGTTTAGAAAATAAATCAGTATGAATCTTATTTGTGAGAAAACAGAATATGCTGTAGTGAAAAAAAACTCCCATTCTACCCACTGGTCCATTGAGAGACTTCAAATGCAGTCTATGGTCATTTAAAAGTCAAATGTGGTCAGTAGAGAGTGGAGAACTAAGAGATCTTTGAACATTCACTGCACTGAGTCTGTTTATACTGTAGCTGTTCTAATGAAAGAGTGTCAGTTTCTATTCATAACCTTAGCATGTTGGAGTTGGTATATATCCATTTCAGTTTAGAAAAGAATAACTATTTAAAACAACAATTATTTATTTTTTCTGAGGTTTTCCATGAAATATGTACATTTGGATAATGATGCGCGTTACTGTATTCGGGAACTTGAAGACCTTTGCTCGAAAGATATTATTGCAATCACTTTATAGAAGAACATTTAATCTCATGTTGTGCAAACTGCAAACTGAACATTATGCAACACATGAACGAGCATCATGCAGTCTGTGATGATGTATAAAATTTAACCCCAAAACAAGTCCACACTTTTACGTTAATCATTTTACAGATTACCTTACAATACAAACAACAATAAGAATTGTGAGGCTTCCTAATAAACTTTTTATAACTAAAAAGTTTTAGAATAAACTAATAGAGTAAAAACACATATATGCACTTGTTGGTGTGGATGACAGCTTTAGCACTGGAATGTAGAAATCAGATAAGAACTGCTTGCTTCAGGTCCACTAACATTTCGACTTAATGAAGGTCAGAACATTGACCAGTCCAAAACATTAAGTATATTTACGACCATGCTTTAAGTTTCAAATTTAAATCAAGTTTTTGTTTGATCTCATTCTTTTCCAAACATTTTGTACTAAGTAGCCTTCTGTCTTGTCTAGTGATCTTTATCAAAGTGCCAGTGGCCAGCAGTGTTTTTATTTTGGTGGCAATGTATTTCTCCTTGTAACCCTGCCATGCACAGTTGTTTTTTAATGTTTCCCTGATGGTAGACCCAAGAACACAAACTCACAGACTTGGACTGACTGACCACTATTGGAGAATTAATTTCCTCTATTTAAATTTTCCCTAGTTGTATACAATCTGTCTGATTTGGATGGTTGTGCAATCAACTGTGCAATACAGACTAATGATCACCAACAAGTCTTTTTGTGGGGTCAAGAAAGTTTCTGAAGTGTTCAAGAACTTTCAAGCAAACATGTATATACAGTGCATCACAAAAGTAAGTGCACCCCTTATATTTCTGCAGATATTTAAGTATATCTTTTCATAGGAAAACGCTGACAAAATGACACTTTGACACAATGAAAGTATTCTCTGTGCAGCTTATATAACAGTGTAAATTTATTCTTGCCTCAAAATAAATAAATATACTGCCTTTAATGTCTAAACCACTGGCAACAAAACTATTGCAGTAGTTATTACCAATAATGATTGGTAATCATTATAAGGCAGTGAACCATTTCATGTATTTGTTGTCATAAAGCTTTAATAATAATTCAAACAAAATAGATGTATGCTTAAGCAATCAATATTCATTCATTGCACTGTAAAAATAATGTTGTTGTAGTCGTAGTATAATAAAGCGGAGGTCCCTTATAAAGAGCAGTTGTAACATAGATTTAAGTGAATCTGTGTGGTGAATTGAGTTTGCCTCCATATGTATTAGCAAGAAATAAATGACAAGAATTCAGGCTTTTTTCCCTTGTGTCATGGTGGTTGGACTTGACTGACACTGTTGATTTGGATTTAATTTAATCCTTCCTTGTGAGTCAGTCTCTCAGGAAATGTACATTACTTCCCATGAAAACAATGTTGTTCTCAACCCAAAGAGAGGAAACAGTGTGTCAGTCCTGTTTGCTTTGAGAGATGATCTTTTTCTCTACCATATGTCTCAGATTTCCACACAAGGCTTAGCAATTTTGTTGCAAAGGCTAAAGCATTTTCTCTCTGGTATGTGTTGTTGATACAGTGAATTTCATTTTGTGAAGAAAATTGTAATTGGTAAGGAAAATATTAATGTAGAAAGAATGCATTGTGAAGGAATCAGCACTTTTATTTGTGGACTTCCTAAAGAGTGTCTGATTACATCTCACCAGGTATAAGTGTAGGAGATTCATTTTTTCACATGACTCACCAGTGATGACAGTTTAGCTTAATTTAGCCTTTCTTATTTACTTGGTCTCAGTATGCTGCCCATAAACAATGCATGGCCTCCCACTACAATGTACATACACTGCTCACATAAATTAGGCAACATTTTAAAACAAATATGAAGCAATCAAAAAAGAAGCGTTTAGTTTTATTTCATTAAACAAGATAATCAAAAAGCAAATGAAAAGTCAAAGAAAGTTGTTTGATTACGCAAATGAGAAGCAAACTCAGTTATCATGTTTGAGTACCAAGTGGCATATTCATGGGGGTGAACAGAAGCATATCAAATACAGTCCAATTTACATGTATTGTATGATACTGACTATCTATGAAGAGTTTATCTATCTGGCAACTTGGTCACTCAGGAATAGCAATAAATATACTCCAAAGTAAGCAGTGTGAACATAATACAGCATTGTGTTTTAACTGTGATTGTGTACCTCTTTCAGGTTCCTTCATAGATGGAAAGATGGAGGTCACTCACAGAGGGGGGATGCTGGATTCAGTTGTCAAACAGAGTATGTTACACAGCACACCGAGTACAGACCAAGAACTGCCCCTGGTTACTACTGCTTCACAAATTACTATCCACAACCACCACGCTCCATTCAAGTCCATTTCTCGACCTAGCCCAAACCAGAAGAACCAGGAATGGATTACACACAGCAGCCAGCTCTTCAGAGATTTAACATCTCAACAGATTCCCCAAGAGAATGCAGCGCCATTTTTTAAAGATGCCTCTGAGCATAAAACTATGCCCATGACTGGTCGACATTCTGCACTGACAATGAAACAAAGTAAAGGTACCAAGGGACGGATATCTAAGAAATCATCAGTACTTGCCACCACAGTCATGCTGACCTCTGAAATGATGCCCATGGCCACTTCACCTCCCTGCCACAAGGATCCAGAAGAACAGATAGGATGCAACCATGTCCTTGGGACACCACTGCATTTACCTAAATTAATCATGAAAGAGGAAACACAAAAGGTCAAGGAGAGGCATGAGCAACCTGGCAGAACTGCTTCAGCTATGATGTCGTCGGTGTCTGGGGATCAGAATGACGAGACAACCACAACCGCTCTTATCACTACTACCATAATGACTCCAGGTAAAATCAACTGCACACTAACTAGGCTTCTGTAAAATGGCCATTCCAATTTGTGTAAATATTGGTTTTTATATAGTATGAGAAAGTAATTGGAAGAAACCTAGGCATGACAAATTCACTCACACAACTTACGCTACGGTTTTTCAGCATTTGTTACATGTTTTTTGTGTTTTTTGAGCCAGTGAGTAACATAAATATCCTCTAGGTCAGGACATGTTTGGAAGATGACGACAGAAGTATGAGAGCATCACAACTTGAATTTAAGTGCTGCATACTCTGTAGTTTGGACTTTTTTCAGGCACTTTTGATTTGAGTGGTGTGAGGGCAAAGTGTGTATGAACACACCTGTGGCTCAAAAGGACATTATAACTTGAGGAGCAGATGTGAAAGTGAACTGAAGCAGAGCGGTGACTGAAAAATACTCTTTTTCAATTGCCGAACTACTGTTAAGCCTAATAAGCACATATGCATTCACATAGGCACAACACAAGAAGGTACGGAGCTGAGACTGCAGTAACGTAAAAGAAAGTAGAGAAAGTCTTTCCCTCTGCCGTAATTTCATATTTCTCTTTCTTCTGTTTATTGTAGAGCAGTGCAGCATAAATTTCACATCACCAGGGGGCTACATAGAGGCACCACCTCCAATCAGCTGGTATGACGCGAATGTCGACTGCATCTATACTGTGACTGTCTACATGGGCTATGGAGTGGAAATTCAGGTTTGAGTTTATTGTGCATGAGTTTAAGAAGTATAATACACTTGCTATTACAGAATCTCTACGAATCTATTATCTGGCCACATAATATAGTTCCACTACTCCTACTTTATGAACTTTGTTTATTTGTTTGTTTGGGATGCTGAAATGTCATGGTCAGTACATGTTTGAGTGACTGAGCATCCTCTCACTGGGATCTCCTTTATCCTTATATGAGTCTGATTCTTTCTATCTTAGCTTATGAAACAAACAACAAACACTTCCCCATTGCTTTTCCGAATGAAAATATTTGTTGTTTGAAAGAGCTGTTTACCGAGTCACTGCCAATGGCACAGAAATGTGTGTAGGGATTTCATGTTCCTCTTACATTCGCGTGGTGCATATGTTCTTGTTAAACTTGCAGACCTGGTATCCTGGGACAGTTTACAAATGTCTCTCCTTCATTCTGTCTTCCTATAATTATTCAAAGTGACTGGTATAAGGAAGCTACAAAGTTGCCCCTTAATTAATTGCTTATGGATTATCTGCCCTCTACTTTGATTTGTTTATTGTATCCTTTAATGCCCTTCTGTTAAACCATTCCTCAAGTGACTCTTACAATAATTAAAGCAGCCTTATCCTCCTGCTGATAAAATAATGTTTAGTGCAGACAATGTGTGGATTTGCTTTGCATTCTCCTTGCTGCTGAGGTCCTCATTCAGATGTGACATTTGAAATGTCCATGGCTCAAAATGCTTAGACAGGACTGGACAGGCTTTATACTATTGGAGCCTTTGGACCATTTGATTTGATGTGAATTTTTGAAGAAAATGTAAATACCTTTGAGGCTGACAGATTAAAAACCAAGTTTCATATCAGTTGAAAAACATTAAAAGTATAAATTCCAATTCATTTGACATTATTAATTTTCTAATATAAAGTATTGTGTAATAATGCAAATACTGATTACTGTCTTTGATCATTTATACATAATTAACACTTCCCCAAATGAATCTCTCTCTCTCTTTCCCTCTCTCTCTCTCTTTCACTCACTCACACTCACTCTGACACAAAAAGAATGGATTAAGAGAAGTAGGAAGATAATTAAATAGCCTGTGAATTAGAATGACGTCCATAACTCCTGAATGGCATGGGAGTGGCACGTTGGTATTGATAAAAGATAAACATCCTTAACTACCCTGGAATAGATACTCTTCCATAAATAAATCAAAATTGAAGTAAAAAAATTCCAACTTCTGTCAGAGCTCATAGGATTGATTTAGGTAGCATTTGTCAGCCAGAACATGGAGATGTCAACGAACGGTGTAGTAAGGGGGCGGCAATTTGGCAATTAAGATAAGCAAGCATAATTTAACAGGATATAATAGCAACATTGCAAAAGTAAACATCACAGGAAATACTATGCAATGTAAGAAATATTGGATAAATTGTGCACCAGGAGTGTATAACTTGCCCTCGTCAAATGCACCTCTTTCAGCTCACCAATTACTTACTTGCTTTAGCAGTTATTGACACCAGAGCGTAAACAGTGATTAGACCGTCACATGGAAAATAGCAGGGTCTGAGTGTGAAGGAAAGGAGCTTGAATTTTCCGCTGGGGATAGAGTAAGACCTGAGACTGATAAAGAAGGATCACTGGCAGTGGGAAGAGAATGGGCTCTGAATGGCACGGAGTGTGCATTAGACAGTGGAATCCTGGCAGTACATAGGCTCTAGGGCTTAAACTTAAACCAGATATAATTACAAGCTGAGCCTGAGGGAGAAGTATGCATGCTTAGCTTTTTAGTTGGTAAAACAGCAATCTGGATCCAGACCAGCTCACGGATAGGACCCAATATTACCCCAATGGCTGCAACAAAGGTTAAGTTTGGCATATTAAAAGGATCAGAGACAGGCACTGAGATCAGGATAAAGAAGAGAATGTATTAGGGGAACTGAGTCATAAAAAATCAGAGGTAACTCTAAAAACAGGTCCTTATAATGTAACTGAGTGTACATCTAAACCAACAGGAACTGAACTTGAAAGACAGGTCAAACTGTGGTGGGTTAACAGTGAGCTCACTCACAATAGGTCAGAATATAACAGTCAAAAGGCTACCTGAAATCCGATAACAGATACAAGGCCCAAAGGCTAACGACACAAGACTTAGTTTAGAGTAGACTATGAGTATCTTAGTTTAAAAACATGTTCTTAGAGTTTATGGGTGCATACTGGGGCATTGCTAAGAACCCTCATATGTAGGTGATGTGTGAGGACAAGGTTTTTATTTATTCAATCATAAAACTATGAAAATAGACCTTTGTGCAACAAAGGGACAGTGTGAATCACTGTTAAAATTTCAAATTGAAAATATTTGAAATTATTCATATCTCATTCTGTTAAGTAATGTTTCTGTCTAACATTTAGGCCACATTTCAGTATTATTGTATATTAATACAGTATTTAAATACTAAAGCACTCACAAATGTCTTTCATGTCAATATTTTAATTATCAAAAATCAGTCATAATAAACACAACACTGATATGTGATGTTGTAATAAATGTAAAAAGAATGTAGTTTGTCTTTGGCATTTTTTGTAATGCTATCCAAGAATCAGGCTTATGGTTAAAAGTAAAAATGTAAAATTACATTTTACTCATTATTTAGCTGCTCTTCTTACCTTTCACCAACCAGCAAGTGTAAAGTTTACACATCACCATTTTTTTATTCAAAATGAAATGTTTGCTTACCAAAACCATTGTAAATCTTTGCATACAGCAGATCTAATATTCAGCCTCAGTCTCATAGTCTCATGTCTGTCACAGATTATTGACAGTTAAACCACACTGCTAGTTTTGGTGAGCAAAGCATCTGGCAGAAGGTCCAATTTGCAAAACAGGGATTTGACAAGAACCGTTTATGCATTAATGAAAGGGGTGTAACAATGCTAAAATGTCTAATCTTTTTACATATTTAATCATTATCATTTTCTTCTTTAATGACTTCTTAGAAACCCTAAGCAAAGTGTACATTGCCTAATGGTGCATAATTTTACCATGATCCATTAGAGTTTCCGGAGTAATAGGTCTGTATTTCTATTAATGTATTTCTAACTCCTTTGTTAGCCAAAATGGTCACCATATGGTAATCATATATTTCAGATAAGAACAACGGAAAAAATAAAGGTAGTGTTCATTGTTCTTATGAGACCAGAAATGGTTGATCATAAAATGCACACCTGCTGTGTGGCCTTTCACCTTGTTCTCATGGTGCACTGAGAACCCCATGGACACAATGTGTAGCTCTGGTACCTTCTCTAATGTTTAGATTTTTTTGTTGGAATGGTGTGTCCTGAGTGGTGATGATGTGAATCACGCTGTGACAGCAGTGCCTACCATTCCACTCACTAAAAGCTTTTTGCTTATACAAGCTGCCTCTCCATGCTGAAGCTCCATGGCAAAAAAGACCACCCTTACACACTCTGATCTGATTCATAGAAGTAACAGGACACACATTTGATGCAAATGGCGCCAGACCCATCACCAGTTATACTTAAATTAGTTGTGCTATGTGAACGGTAGTGTAAAGTTATGGAATGGAAATAATGAAAGGTCAAGTTATGTGCTCACCTGTAGTGTCCCCGTAGGTGAAGAGACCCGGGTGCATTCATCCCTTTCAGGTAGGAGGGAAGGCCTTCTCCAGCCAGGAAGTAAGGATCCACATTTGTCAAGAAGCATAAAAAGTGTTACTAGAAAAGACTCGCTGTAATGTGACATCACTGAAGAACTGTTTACAGTTGTAATTTAATCGCTTTAATATGCACCGGCATATAAACTTCAGTGCCTCATTGTTTATGGGTTGGTCTGTTTCGGTGGAGTGAGGGAAAGGCTTGACTCTGCATAAGAGCTAAATGGAGGTAGTTGAGGACAAACTGGTGTTTTAGGTGGTGCTAATACTTACTTTACATCATGTGTTGACAATATGTGTGTAATACGTGTGTAAAATGGGTGTGGTTACATCTAATTGTTTACGGGAGATTTATTAAAATTATGTAAGGCCATATTTGCAAACATTGAGTACTGTTTAATTATGTATTGGACCTCAGGTAGTGCTCCAGAGTGATGCACATGAATCTGCAGTTTTCCTACTTTCATTAAGTTCTTTAAAAAGCTTTTTCCATGCACCCATTTTTGTGTGTGTCGCTAAGATGGTCACTTAAGCAAAAAACTAATAAATAAATAAATTGATCAAAGGTCTTGTATCTAAGCAGTCCATACATTTGCAAAAAAATATTAGATATTAATTAATATTAGATTTTAATATTAAAATATATTTTAAATGTCGTGATAAATGAGAAATACAGTTAAATGTTTTTGTCAAAGGCTGAGTTTTTGATGAGAAATGATGGGTAGAGGATTCCCACCTTGTCAACAAATGTATAAGAAAATTTGTAATTTTTAAAAAAACAATTACCTCACAGAATGATTGCAGGTATTTGCATATTTCTTAATTAAAGGAATCTAGAGAAATTTCACTGCATGTAGGTCTAGAGCAAAAGCTTAAGCTGAAAACCAGTGATCTTTGATTCCTCTGATGGCACTGCATCAAGAATCATAAGTCATCAATAGCTGCTTCTTCAGCTGCTCTAGCACAGACTCCATCTCTCTCCATCCCTGACCACAAGCACCACCATTGGAACTTGAGAGACTCTTGGATGGAGAGTAATGACCCCAATTGACCACCCTTTGTTACATCTTTGCTACAAATATCCACCTTGGAGGATTGCTTCCAGGGGCAGGTTCAACATGATGGCCACATGGGCTCCTACCAGGGCTCAGCATCTTCGGGTTTGGCTGAGGGGTGGCTGTGGGTCATCCAAGGGGTATAGGATAAGCTGGGGGTGGATCCTTGCTTCTTGGGGTTTTGTCTGTACCATGTGTACATACAGACCACCAGATTGTATAGACCGGCCAGATATTAAGTCATCTAGGCTAACATGTGTCCTGTGTGCAGGGAGACCATATAGGCTACCTGGATGACTGCTGTTCAAACACCAGTGATCACTGTAGCAGGACGTGCTCAGGTTCTCCAGCAAACCTTTCGGAGGTCGCCGCTTGGGAGTCCCCTGAAGGGGTCGTGGCAGGGGTATCAGAAACTTTTAACATTTAAAACCTTTAGAAGTGCCGAAAGCTACTGCATGATGCTAAGCAGCAGCCCTTCATGGCTCCAGATAGGGTCCCATTGAAGCTTGAGCGACTGTCTTAGGGGAAAGCTTTCGGAACATGGGCATGGACCCAAGGGCGTGCCAGGGCTTCAATGCCAATCCTAATCAGGCTGTGGTACTGCGTACACCATAATAAATTCATCACAGACAAAAAAAGATAATTATCTTTTCTTTTCAGTCTAAAAATGTCTGCATGCCCCTCGAACTGGTTAAAGTTAGCTCAAGTAAGTTCAGTCCGTTCAACCTGCTTTTTACATGTGTTAAGATTTAGTTTTCATTGTATCCAGTGTGTTGTACTAAACTTTACTGCTCTTTATGGACATCAACTTTATGAAAATGATCATGTACAATAATCTGATTGATACAAGTGATAAGTGCATCATTCAAACTCTTACTGAATGGGTAGAAGGGATAGGTCTCCATTATTCCTACTCGGACACCTCCTCTTGACCATTTCTTTTGTACCTTGTTGTGAGTGGATTTGAAGTGTGCAAGTGTGGCTGAGTCAGAGCTATTAGATGTTGAGAGTGCAGCACTGCACTTCAGAAACCTTTCAGCCGTGGGTGTGGGTGTATGTTTGTAATTTTTTCACTGGGAGTGAGAGGTGAATTGGCCAGCTATCAGCTCTCTGCAGCTCTCTCAGTGGCCTTTGATTAGTTTACACAATGAGAGCTCTGTTCTTTTCCTCTGCCCCAAACTCACAAGGTCACCTTTTGTGAATCCAGCATCTGTTCTGTAGCCACTTTGAACTACATATTCAGCCAGCAGTGCTTATAGGGCATTAATGAGTTTATGGGAAATCAAAGAGAAGGGTGAAGTTAGGCCATGGAGCTTTTAACAGAGAAGGAATAAAACTGAAATTAGGAAAAGAGGGAGAATAAAAGGAAGGGGAAATGTATGAGTAATTTCGGCTTTAGTTGTTGAAAAATATAGGAGATATTTCAATAAACACATTCTGAGAACATAACATTACAGTCTAGATAGACTAGACATGAATGTTTAGTTTATTGTGGTAATTGGTTAATAACTGGAGTAAGGCAATTAATGACATAAGTGATGTAAGGAGCTAATGAACTGATGACTATTCTTTTTTCCTGTTGATTAATGTGTAAACTCAAGCAGCAGGTTTTTTTTATCTTTTTTAGAAACACTGGCCAATATGAAGGCTGTATTTGTTAGTGAGCAACTAACATTGACTGTGAATAGGTTTATAATATAAAAGAGCATTTCAAGGTTCCATGTATTATAAACCACAGGTTGAGGACAAAAATTAATTTACACTGTATTTGCAGCCATATACAGGTAGGCATTTAGGTATTTGGGTATATGACGTCACACCACCAGTGTAAAATAGGTTGGGGGGTTTACATAACCATAAAATATCACATTTTTATTTTATTCCTTTGTTATATCTCTTGTAAAAAGTCACCTTCTCATTGTCTGACATTTTTTTCATTCCACAGCTCCAAAGGCGTCCACTGCTCGGTGTCAGGCACTGAAATATAATGAAGAGGCGTGATTAATGTTTCCATGAAAAGTCATTTATTTTATATTTGCCTTAATGCAACTGTCATGGAAGAAAGATGGAATGCAGGTTTACAGATGGTAACTAAAAATACTCTCAGGTCTCATTTGATGAAAAATGTTTGTTTAAAGACTAGATAACTTAAGTATTTAATCGTATCAAACCTTTCTGAGAATACCAATGGACACTCACATATGACAAAACATTCCATATTTTTTATCCTGCTGTACAAATAGTAAGTAGTGGGTAGTAAATACAGGATTTCACTTCCTACACCTCTAAGCAGTTCTTCAGTCTCAACCAGTTCCAGACTAACACTGAACATGCTATTTTCTTTGCTTTAATCAGAGAACAACACATACAGTAAGGTACCATTATTCACACAATACAAAGAACCTATGTTTTCCTTAATGTACCTTGGCCCTTGTTTTTGCATCATCAGTGTTTGTCCTTGTTCCCTATTTTCCTTGCACTATTCAACCATGTTACCTAAATCCAATTCTGTAGTTGTGTGCAGGGGATTGTGTGGGTAATGAAAAAGAGACTGGGTGAGGTGAATGTTAAACTGAGATAAGCACAGACATGGAGAGTGTGTGGATGCCCTGCTGCTGGGACTGCTCTTTTAGAAAGCCTTTGTTCTGCCACATGTGGAGAATAGCTATGAGGAATCTGGATGCTGATAAGCTATGTAATTGATCCTAATATACATTGTGCACCTTGTGTTAAAACAGCATAAACTGTACTTTCATGTAACTGTTTCTCCTAGTCATTTTAATAACGAGGCGAAGTTCTTTCTTTTAGCTCTCCCTAGTATGCCTCTTCTTTGGGGTTGGAATGACCTTGTAGGGAGCATCAGTATTCACAGCTCATTCTGGATTACTCAGATGCTGAAAAAGTAAAAGGAATAATAAGAGGGGCTTTGTATGAGGCCAGTAGTTGTTCAATATCTTTGCCTCGGAGCCGAGTTAATCTCACCATTTCTCTTTATAACTGTCTCCAGGCCACACAGCTCTATTGTGGGGAAAATCCATGCAAATGTCAAGAGGAGTACAAAGCACAATGGTATGAGGATTGGATGCATGCATGACAGAGCTCATCCTCCATTCACTGAGGTGTGTGAGTGACAGAGGTGGAGATAATGGCAGGTTGTCTGTATTGCCCTTCCAGGTGGAACAAATCTTTCCATTTATGCAAATCCTATATCGAGCTCCCTGCTGGTGACCCTCAACTTCGAGCAGTTAGTGCTATCTGGTTGTTTTTGGTTATGAACGCTAGGTTCTATTCCTGGACACAGATGATCAGAGCTTGACCATTAATAGTCATATCAGAAGAGTTCATCTGTCCAGAATAATATAGGTACACTGCTTTTTCCTTGTATGCACTTGTATAATTGTTAATTGTTAATAATTAATAATTAAAATAATTGTCATAAATATCTGATTGTTCCAGTGGAGATGGACACAGCTAAGAGTCTACAAATGTATTATTTGGAACAGATTTAAAGCACATTCATGTTTGCTTTTTTACACTGCAGAAGGAGATGTCCCACTTATGTCACTTTACATCACTTTGTACATTTGTCTTTGCTAGGATTGTAGTTGTAACTGACATCTCTGATAGTGACAGAGTACTGACAGTTTTAGACTGAAGACACCCTGGGTTATCCAACATTGCTGCATGCAGTAGAGATTAAACCAAGATGTTAGCAATTCTTGAAGTATAACTGAAATGAATGTGCCATATTTATTTGATGTCTCCTAAAATAAAGAATAACAACTTTGTTTATAATTATAACATTTCTAAAAGTTTCCATAAGGTATAATTGTTAAACATATTCCATTAATCTGTATGTGAGTTTTTTATAATATCACCAACATCTTGTGCTCCTTACAGAGAACGTGGAACCCAGTGTTCTCTTTCTCTAACCACTTTAAAAACCTCTCAGACAGAATAGGAGAAAATGGGTTTCAGCAGCCCACAATGTCTGCATAATCTCTCTTCTCCTATTTCTTTAGTGTCTCCCTGTCGCCAACTTCAGTTTATAATCACAAATCATGTAATTGAATGTAATAGAGTTTTTTAATTGTTAGATATTGTCATAAAAAAATCAAGAAATAATTATTTTTGACAAAGTCATGTGGCAATTATTGGTATCTCTAGATTTAATGAATTGTAAAACCTCCCTTTTCCAACAAGAGCACTATAATACAGTCTATAATATATAGTATAATATATAGAATGCAGAGAAGGGAAAGGTCCTCTCTAGGGCACTCTCTTTGCCAACTTACTTAACACATTTTGGGTAGAGTTTACATAACTGCAAGGTTTCTTGCATTCTCATAGAGCGTGATGGAGGAGTTTACCTGGCAAGATCTTTATAAGGGGACCCATTTGTAAAGCAGCTCAGTTTTGCTGTTCATTGGCTTCAGATGATGAACTGGCATCCATAGTGAGATGCTCTCCAGGTATGATCAGATATGAGTGGAGAGCTGCACATCCGTTTGAGGGAAAGAGAAGTTGAGCTGAGGATGAATGTCATCAACTTAACAGAGATAGGAGAAGCCATGAGAGGTTATGACTTCACCAAGAGAATGTGTGTAGGTCCCAGAAGTGAGCCTTGTGGACCTCCACTTGTAAGAGCAAACATGTTTTGTGTTTAAATGTACATATGCTTTGCATCAACCAGTGACCCATTTGAAATCTTTTGGCAGAGGCATACAGATTTTGATTTAAAACATCCCAGTATATCATGGATACAATGCTGCAATGTTATTTCCCAAATCAGAATAAGCTGTAGCAATGCAAATAAAACAATCACACAGTGTTTATTACATTTACTTTGATTTAATTGCAGACAGAATGAACCTGAGATATTTCATGTTTTTTTCTGGTCAACTTTATTTCGATAATTAATAAACATCCATTTCTACAGTTCAGACATAAGGGTAAGGTTAGGAACATTCCACAGATGAACACGTTAATCAGAAACAGGTGAGTGCCATGATTGGGTATAAAGGGTTCACCTCCGAAAGGCTCAGTCGTTAACAAACAAGGATGAGGTGAGGTTCACCACATTACAACCAACTAGAAGTGCAAATGGTCCAACAGTTTAAGAACAATGTTTCTCATCATGCAGTTGCAAGGAATTTGAGGATTTCCTCATCTACAGTCCATAATATAATTATAGGATTTAGGTAATCTGGAAATTTTGTGCAAATAAGCAGAAAGGCCTAAAACCAACATTAAATGCTGGTGACCTTTGAACCCAGCACTACATTAAATACCGACATCATTCTGCAATGGATATTACCACATGGGCTCAGGTACACTTCGGAAGACCATTGTCAGCGAACACAGTTCATCATGAGCCTGAGCTCACCTGAGATGGACAAGTCCACGTTTCAAAGTATTTTTTTTAATTTTGGAAATCATGGACTTCGTGTCCTCAAGGCCATAGAGTAAAGACTGTCTGGATTTTTGTCAGTGAAAGTTTAAAAGCCAGCATCTCTGATGGTATGGGGCTGTGTTAGTGGGGAACCTGCAAATCTGTGAAGGCAGATTTCACCAAGACAATGCCAAGAAACATTCTGCATGTGTTACAACAGCGTGGCTTCGTAGCAAAAGTGTGTGGGTACTATACAGGCCTGCCTGCAGTCCATACCAGTTTCCCAGTGGTTATAAATTATGAAGCTCTAAATGTGACAGCTGAGACACTGGACTGTTGAGCAACTGAAGTTGTACATCAAGCAAAAATGAGAAAGAATTCCACCTACAAAGTTTTAACAATTAGTGTCCTCAGTTCCCAAATGCTTACTGAATGCTAATTTTCAGAGTTAAATGAAGAAGTGATGTAACAAAGTGGTAAACATGTCCCTGTCCCAACTTTTTTGGAACTTGTTACAGGCCTCAAATTCAAAATAGTGATTATTTGAAAAAAACAGTTTATGTATTTGAACTTGAAATATTTTGTCTTTGTAGTGTATTTAATTGAATATGGGTTGAAAAGGATTTGCAAATCATCTTATTCTGTTTTTATTTATGTTTTAAACAACATCCTTCAACTTCATTGGAATTGGGGTTGTATGTAGAGTATCTTTATCTTATATGTAAGTCTAAAGTTCCTCCTGATTGCAACAATGTAGTGCTTTCATGAATTTCTTTAATGCTTTCTTTCATTCTTTTAATTCTAGTAAAACTGAACTGCCTTCGCTAATTATTTCTTTTAAATTATCAGCTTGTTCACTAGATTTAATTGCTTAGTTGCTCACATGCTTACTTAAAGTATTCATTCCTAATATTAAACAGCTTATTTTTTATTTGTCCCTAAGCTTTGGCTATGTGCCCAAATGCTTCTGACGTGTGATTATTACACTACTAAAAGTTGTTTGTTTTAGGTTGGGTGTTCATTAAAGTATTTGTTCTGCTCTTATAAATGTACTGAATGCTCAAGATATACTAAACCCATCTTCACGATTCTTCTCAATTTAGATGCTCAGATGTCTGTTTTTTCTTATTTATTCCATTCAACTGATCTGACTTGGCTAGTTAAACTTGGCTAGGTTTATTTGGGATTGTCCTAATAAGATCATACTGTTACGGATCGGTAGATCCGTGCGGAACCCAAACTGCAAACACACAGATCACCACTCTAAAATAAAGACCATGTATGCCAAAAAAGACAATAGTTGAAGGAATTACTTTGTACACAGTGTGGAGGTGCTATACAGGAGTTTATATACATATATAGACGTTTGTGAGTGGAGGCAATGGTATATACAGTGCAAAAGTTCAGTGGACAGTAAAGAAGTGCGTGTGAAATATACTACATGTTGAGTCCAAGGTGTGGTGAAGGCGTGAGAAAGAACAAGCACCCACGACGTGGAGCACAGAGTAGCGGTGGAGGTGGCGTGGCCCTGGAGATGCTGAGATGGCCTTCGGGAGATCCTGAGGTCAGACGGGATAACAGCGGCTACAGTAATGAAGATGGACGTTCTGGCAACGAGTGGATGACATCAAGCCCGAGGAGACAAAATGCAGTTCGAAAAGCCCCGTCCGCCTGCGGGGTCCATTTTGTCTCGGTGTAGATTTTGTGTCGTTTAGATATACAAATACAAAACAGTTGAGGCAGTCCCACAGTACATCATTAACCAAGGCCTGGAATAGCATTGGTGAGCCCGAAAGACTTGGTACTCTAAATGTCCAATTGGGGTGTTAAATGCCGTATTCCATTTGTCACCCTCCCTTAACCGGATCAGATGGTAAACGTTGCATAGATCCAGTTTCATGAATATAGTGGCCTTTTGTAGGAGGTCGAAGCCTGATCAGATGAGGGGAAGCAGGTACCGGCTGCATCGGGTGATAGCATTCAGGCCCCGGAAGTCGATGCATGGGCAGAAGGAACCATCCTTCTTTCGCACAAAAAAGAGACCTGCCCCCAGAGGTGATGACGAAGTCCAGATGAGCCTGGCCGCTAGGCATTAAACAATGTAGTCCTCCATCAAGCCCCTCTTGCTGTGGGACTACTGGTAGAGGCAGCTGGTGGGCAGGGGGACCCCCTCAAGCAGGTCAATAACACATTGATAGGGGCAGGCTTTTGGAACGGTCCTTGTCGAAGACCTCCCAGTGGTCGTGGTACTGGGGAGGCACCCCTGACAGGTCGCTGGGATCTTTGGGCTGAGAAGTGCAAATGGGGTTCTTAGAGCGAGGTAGTCTCCAGAAGAGGCAGCACTCATGGCAGTATTCACTCCACGCCGAGACCTTGCCCTTCATCCAATTCAGGCTGGGGTTGTGGAGGGTTGCTGGGTGATCGGATTACCGAGAATGATGTGGTTTCCCTGTGGTTCAGTGCATTACTTATACATATTAGGAGATGCACAATATTTAACTGTGAGGTAGTTCAGGAAACAAAATACGGATAACAATATTTTTTTTGTGTTTTGTCCTGTTGAGTGGCAGAAGACAAGCAAAACATCTGATACATTTTCAGCTTTAAGTTCATCTTTCAAACTGTGCTCAGTAGCACCGGACAAATCCACTGTGAGGCATAAATGAAGGCTGGATTCGATGAGTTTTCCCGTCCATTTGTAACGCAAGTTCTTTCAGTGCATATTAACCTCTTAAAGTCTTTTTTATATTGTCGAATCAAGGCACCAAATCAAGTCCACACCACTGATTAGAAGAGCACATACATGTAGACTCTGATCGACAATTGATGATTGTTAATCATCTGATCAAATGACTTTTGGCACACTTTATGAGGCACAAACTTGTGTCCCATAAAAATACATTACGACCGAAGAGTAGGTGGCGCTGTGGGTACACTTTCAGATCTCACTGCATGCATAAACATGATATGCCAAGACCCTTTGCTGTTGCTGGTCAGAACTAAGATCATTCACATCCGTCCTCCATTCAATATGGTGCAGTCACCCTGCCCCCTTTGCAGAAAAAATATAATTTTTGCTTCATGGTTGTGAGAGTGTTCTCATCCTTCTTCCTCCAAACACGACGAGTGGAGTTCATACAAAAAAGCTCTACTTTGGGCTCATTTGACCACAGTGTATCAAATACTTATTTTCCCCAATGTATGTAGTATAGGCAGTAGTATACTAGAAGAATAATACAGTAAATAAAACAATAAGTAGTCTGCTCTATTATATGAATATTATTATATATATAATATCTAAGAATATATCTATTATACGAGAAAAAAAGAAAATGCATATCTAGGGTTACAAACAACATCATTAATAAACAAGATTATAAATAATAAAGTGTCCTGTTTAGTCCTTTCGAGTCACCAACACTGAATAAATTAGCACTGCCTACTTAGCTTTGAGATGGGTGACCATCTAAAGATCAAATCTAGTCTTGAGAACAGGAAAAAGGTTAATTTCATGATAAGTTGATTGGACTAATATGGTCATGCTTAGTCACATCTGAATCATGAAATAAGAACTTGGCTGCTAAAGTGTGCCAAAAGTCTCATGATTTCAAACAAAGTGTGTGCGTTAGAGAGTAATTTTTTTATTTGTAAAGAGCATTTTTTTACTTGCAAATATACTGCTCACAAAAATGAATGAAATGAAAAATCCCCTAAAATTTGTGAGCAGTATACTATGATATAATGTATACACAATATGTTCTGTTTATTTGCAAGGTTTTGGCACTAAATTAGCTCCATCCTTTTTGTGCCTCAAAGTCTGATTAAAATTCCAAGTCACTGACAGTAAAATCAAAGTTGAGTCACTTGTCTTGTCTTTTATTTTGTCAAGTCAAATCTCAAGTCATCAAATTGGGTACTTGAGTCCTCTGTTAAACCTCTTAATAAATTACTTAATCTTGACCGTAATAAACAGTCTATTTAAGACCATTTTTCAAATCTCATTTCATCTAAAATTTTTTGAAAAAGCTGTTTATCAGCTGCTATATAGATACTGAATAAGTAACAGTATTTATGGAACATTTCGATCAGGCTTTAGGCCCATCATAGTATGGAAACAGCATTAATCAGGGAGCTTAATGATTTGTCAATGTTGTCGGTCTCAGTTGTTTTGTAGAATATTACCGTCAAATGGTGGTAGACATGACAATTAAAGATATTAATATTTTAAATACTTCATCTGTGAGTTTAAACTCATGTTTCTTTAAAAGAGAAGGAGAAGGCTGCCATATTCCGGGATGTCTAAAAGACATTACTAAATATCAGAAAGGTAGCCAAAATCTTGTACAGTAGGACCAAAACATGACGGTATTAAACGTTAAAACGTTAAAACGTTAAAGAGCTGATGGACTGCTTTTCCTATGCCACTGACCATAAAAAGTTTGTGAACTTTACACAGAGGGTTTCAAAAGTAATGTATGCATGACAGTTGCTGTTCAAACATAATGTGTTCTATATTGTAGTAATTAAGTTAATTGACTAAATGATCCCCTTAGATCCCTTAGATGTTCTTAGATCCTATCAGGAACCTTTAAATGGCCTTTAAAAATGTCATTCTCTGGGGGATAAGGGCTTTCTAAATGTTGATAGGATTCATGAATATAACTAAATAAATGTTAATTTCTCCTTAGAACAGAATATATCAGCTAAACCAAATTATGTACTCACTGTGAGTAAAACTGAGGTTTGACAAAAGAAATGAAAGATTAGATTTCATTTTAATTTACTTATATAAACCCAATGTTAGGAAGCATACCTCAAGCAGACGAACAGTCCACTGCCGTCCGCCGTTACCGAGCGAACATTTGAGCCACTTATATCCACCATCAGGCTGATGATGTGATGATGCAAACCTGGGGCTCCTATTATTTAAGCATGAGCCTCGGTGCCGTTCATTGCCGTTTGCCCACTCGCTTACATAGCACATTATTCAGAGCAGGACACGTTTGTCCACTCACTCGCCAAACCTGTCACTCTATTTGGGACGCGCCCCAACGCGACTTCTGCTCGCACTCTTGAGCTCATTCTCGCCCCCTGATGTTTAGGGGCCGATAGCGTCTGAATCGCTCGTACACAAGCCGCAGACATTGGAGATCCCCGTTTGGGACACAACCCAGCTGTCCTTTGACATTGTATTTTCCGTACTGTGGAGAGCCTTTTAAGTTGTCCCTCCTTTTTGAATAAACTTCGTTCGTTACCCTTTCCTGCATCCTTGGGTCCTCACTCCTAAATCATGACACCTGAGGTTTTATTAGATGAACAAAAAGCTGTGAGACACAGGTTATATAAATCTTTGCTAAACCTTGATAATAATTTACAAGCTTCTACTTACAATAGGAACTATACTAAAAATTATTTGCTCCATGCAGTGCTTCTGGATCTCTCACTTCTCTTCTCTCACTTTAATCAGAGACAGTAGCTCATTTGTTGTTGCCCAGTTTGTATTAGTCATCCTCTAATTTTTTATCAGTGCTCACAGGACACGGCTTACTGGATGCTGGTGGCTAAACATAGCTGGCTGGTAGACTGCTTTCAGACCAGCAGTGACACAGGTGGTATAAAACTCCAGCAGCACTGCGGTTTCAGATCCACTCATATCAGCACAACACACACTAACATGAGTTTCATATTTCAGTCATAACTTTTCTGATTGGGACAAGTATGGGCTTTGAATGGGATACCAAATTTGTAGCCAGTGTTATTTTCCCCCTATTAAAGCAATAGCCTTAGCCTTTGTCTACTCTTCCCATTCCCCAACAATCTTCCAGAAACTCCCAGTACTAAAAGTTTCATGATATGAAGCTCTTTCAAGCACCACTATAGCTATTACACAGGAAAGCATCAAGCATTGCAATTATTCAAAGGCTGTTCTTATTTAATTTACATTTCTGTTTTGAATGGATCTGAAAATATATCAGTTTGAACCAGATGGCTTTTGTACAGCATAGTCTGGCAGTAGTTGGACAGTTGCATCTCTCTCTATCTTGATTTCCCTTCTATCTCTCATGTACTCGCACATGAAATCCATCTCCATCTGTGCTGACTATGATCCAGATGTTCAGTCTAGAGCAAGTGCTAGCATCATTTCCCCTCTCTCTTAATCACAGACTATAATTAGGAGAGTGAACATAGTTCTGCCTATTCTCACCCCTCCTATCCTCCAATCTAGCCCATTAAGGACTGAACCACAGTATCTGGAGGAGAGACTCTTCCTATCTCTTATCTCTATCCTGTCTTCCCTAACTCTTATTCTATCTTGTCTTATTTTAACTTAATAAACGTGCTTGTTTTGTACTGGATATCTAGATTTCTTCTGCCTCCTCACCCCTAGAAATATGGCTACTCTAACTTGCCTTTAGACTTGTACCCTTTTTATTCTCACCTCCTGTCTGCAGATGTCTGTCAAATTGTATTTATATATGCTATGTTAAACAGCTCAGTTTGTGTGCAAAGAGGTAAAAGAGGTGGGAGTGAAGGACTGTCATCTCTAGAGTGGGAGGAAAGTCAAGAACAAGAAGCTTGTTTATTTCCCAGCTGCTTATTTTGTACTCTAGTGTATTTTGCTAATGTTTTCTAATCTATTACCCAATCTCATTCCCGGCACTATATATTGTTTTAGCTGTAGAATTTGTATTTATTTAGTTTAAATAGTACTTTATTAAAGGGTACCTACATTTTGACCCTCTGTTTAGTGTGATACTTTTACACACACATTTCTGTATATTGACAGCTTATCACAACATGTGATGACACAGAGTTTGAAAACTTTGTAAAATCTTTTACTTCAGAGGGAGCTTCACTAGCTGACACTCTTCTCAGATACACAACACTTTTCTTATCCACCATTAAGTAAACAGCCAACTTCTGGTTCTACCCCAACGACCATTGACAGCTTGCTTTATATTTTCACTTGTTTTTACCTATAGTGTTTAAAAAAACATGTGTTAACACAGTACTTGTGCTTGTACAAGTCTACAGTATGTTTGGCTTCAGAGAATGAGGGAAAGTAGTGCCATGGAGCACCCTTAGTGCAGTTCAAGGATAAACTGAGTACAGATGAAGGACATAGTAAGTATAGTGGTGATATCACTATAATTATAGTGATTGACATAATTTCTGTTTTTCATCATCAAGTGTAAAACTGACTATCTCTGCCATGACATCAGAATTGTTCAAACATTGTTCAAAACAAAAGTCTGTTAATAGTGTATTGCTTTACATTATGCATTGTCTGAGCAGGATGGATCAGTGCATATTCTGGTAAATTAGGTTCCTTTTCTTTCCTTTTTCCACTCCTGGCTTTTGCATTATGTTATCTGATTCCTTTTGAAAAGACTATCAGAATCGAATATAGTTAGATTTATTTCATACTAAAGGAAAAGGCATGAATGCTTTATAATGTCATGTTTGCATGCAGCATCTGCGTCTATCTGACCGGTTGTGTTTTGAGGGGGATATGAGTTATGAGTTATGGCAGCAATGCATTGGAGTTCAATGTAATGCTAAGATTTTTTTGTATAATGTATTGTAAATATTGTTTTTTTGAACACACAAAAGCTCGCACTGTCTTGGATTCATTATGCATAAAAACAGTTTGATCGACAGCCATTGAATCCTACTTAGAGAAATTACAGTAAACTATGGTTTAGAATAGTGGATCACTGACCCAGCAGTGCTAAGCTGGCACCCGCTACTGCTTGGATGATATCATTTCTAAGCCGCTCTAAATAAGCATCTGCATTATTTACTCTCACCAGACTTCATTAACCGGTCCAAGAATATGTATGTATGTAGTTTAAGTTGTTCTCTGGTTTATCTTCATTTGGCTGAAAATTATTTTTGATACCAAAGTTCAGAGGCTACATAGAGGCTAGATTAGATCAGGCCTGGTTTATTCATACTAAGACATTTCTGTAAAAATCATCTGGATGTACTTGTTTGTTGCATGTTTAATTAAGCTCATGGATACCAACAGATTCCATTAATTATGTCACATGCCAGAACAATAACATTTCCTCACCATGTTGCACTGACTCCGAAAGTTGTTTTGTGTAAAGAAGGAAACAGATCAAGTGAGGATATTGGTGGTGGCAGTAGCAGACAGGAGATCATTAGTGCAGTTTTTCTGTAAAATTATTGGACAGATTGTGTAGAATAGTGGCTGAACAGCAGGTAATGATGTCGCAGGAGTAAAAGATAAGGATCTGATCTGTCTGTGTGACAGTATGGTGAATCTGTGAACTGTTGAGGAAGATACTGTATATGGTATTAGCATGTGTGGGAGGACAATACATTACGTTTTAATAATGCAAAAGTTTCAAGCCCAGATATGTACAGAGGCATAAATAGTTTTAAGAGGTGAATATTTCTGCTTCGGTTATTCAATGTATGAACACAAATGTTTGTATTTCTTATTCGTAATGTATTAAGTGATCGATCTTCTATAGTCTACAATAGGAACCATTTATTTTTATTGCTTTTTTTATAGTTTTTATTACACAAATCTGACTTACTTAATGGCACGGACCTTTTTTAAATGACCTGACAGTAGGGGAGTGTCATATGTAGCATTTGTAATTATATCTTAATTGTTGTTTTAACAACGGGTGAGATGACATCATCAAGTAAAAAACCTCAGTCTAGCATTCTACCTAAAACTGTTTAACTGAAGCTAAAAAGGACTGAACAACCAGCTCCAAGAGAAAAAATACAGACACCACCAGCCTCCCTGTTTTACATTATCGAAGGCGGTTTGGCTTTGATAAGACGGCCATAAGATGACTGCTGCTGTATCATTACATTGAATATTGCATACGAGTTTAACACAGTTGCATGTGTCTGGACCAGTCACCATGTCGCTCAGGATTCCTATGTGCTGAATCCCTTAATTGAAGTAGGAGTCTCTGTACACTGTGTTCTTATAACTAAAATTGGTCCCAGTTCCTGTGGATACACATAACAAAAGGTGCACAGTTCTAAAAATAATGAAAAATTTCCTCTGTGGAGAAAACGCCTATACATTTTCAAGTATTGGTCTAATTATTGATATCAATAAATCCCTGAAAATATTGAGATATCATTTTTTTGCGCACATTCCTGCCTGACAGTTATTTACACTCTCCCCATTTCTTTCTTGCGCTCAGGTCATGAATGTAAGTTTGAGTGATGGAGACTCTGTGAGATTTGAAGACCTTGCAAGGAGTGAACCTTTTGTGCTAGCCAACGAATCCATTCTTATGAAAGGTCTGGTGGTGCGAAGCTACAGCAACCAGATCTCTGTCCACTTCCACTGCCGACAGCACTGCCACAGCTCTTTCTTGCTACAGTACCAAGGTGAGAACTTTTAACAAACCTAAAAAAGTATAAATGGTGTTTAAAAAAATTTACTTGGGCCTGTGCATGAGACTACACCTGTACACTTACCAATACCATTGGCAAGCATGAAGCACTATGTGGATTGAGGTCCCTGTCATAATTTTCCATTGTGCAACAGGGGAAAACATACTAATCACGTATCAGCACAATATGCTCCTGTAAGCTTTAAAATGGCAGCTACTGTCGAAAGGCTGCTGCTTAATTACAGCAGAAAATCACTCGGGTGATGCTTTTTGCTAATTGTCCTTTAAGAGGGTACTAAAGCAGATCATAAAAATGATTATGCTTTTGTTTTTCCCTTCTTTTTTATGGAGAGAATTACCTCATACACAGACAAATCGGTTTGTTTCTGAACAAATGAACTGTAACAATTTTATAGGGGCATTTTCACAGGTTGCTCATGTGGCTGATTTTCTTTCTCTTTGGTTGTCATTGTCTCAGTTTCTTGCCTTCAGGAGATAATTAACAGTTTGTATCTCCCAGTGAGTAGGTCCTAGCCAGCTTAAGAGGGGGAAGCTTTCACAGCTCTATTGCATTTATAGCAATCATCTGCAGGACCTGAGCTGTACTATATCTGTAATGACTTGCAATTTTGTATACAAACTTCCCAGTGAAATCATGCTTCTGCATCGGCATAAAATATTTTACAACACTTAGTTTGTTTACAGTTACTTATATTCTAAGTAGTACTGCATATATTTTAAAGAAGACTTAAAACTAACAAATGATAACAACTGCACCGATTGGCCACCTATCACCAGGTTAGAGTTCCAGTTGCCCTCCACACCAGTACAGCCGTGCCAGTCTTTGTGATATAACAGATGAGGACTGCTCTAAATAGCATTATGCATTTGGAGGTCAGCATGTTAAAGATTAAGTCCTTTCAATAATTCACATAATCATGAAACAAGAAGGACATCCTTCTTGTCAAGCCCTATGAAGTTAAATACAAAGGCATGGCTGAAGGGGCCGAGCTAAGGAGGAGAAAGGGAAGTGGAAGAAGGTCATCTTCAAGACCAGAGTTAGGGTTCTCTGTAGTCTAAAGTATATAGGCACCTTAGATGTTATAAACCATTTTATTTTTGATTGGTTTAAATTGAGTTATAACTGGCCAAGACATTAAAAATACACAGCAAAAGTGAAATATTTACTTAATAATGTTATGCGAAGTGGTTCCACACTACTTTTTTAGTATATTTCAAAATGTCTGATTAGCATCTTTTCATGTAATATAAGTAAATTCAAGATTGTGTTGTTATGCATTGTATACGCAGTCATTTATTATAGCATTTAGTTTAACTTATCTGTAATGCAAAATAATTTCAGTTATAATAGAACTTGTACGTCTGCATACTCTAGCTCTCTCTTGTGGTGCAGTGGAAGAGCAAATGCCTAGTAGCAAAGATCATAAATCCCTGCTTAGAGTGCACAATGTCATAGATGCACTTACTCTCTCTTCCTCATATGTGTGTCATCATAAAAAAATGTAGTCCAACAAACTTAATACATAAATCCCATGAAACTGTACCTGGGTCAAAACCAACCCTCTAATCATAACTACACAATAATTATTTTGCCAAATTGATATGTCTGCAATAGAATGAATATGTAGATTTACTGTTTATTCTAATGTACACTGTTTCAAAAAAATAAGGAAAAACTTAAACAACACATTAGTGTTCAAACTTCAAACTAAATCAAACTTCTCTGAATTCAAACTGTCCACTAAGGAAGCAACACTGATTGACAATCAATTTCGCATGCTGTTGTGCACATGAAATACACAACAGGTGACAATTATTGGCAAGACACACTCAATAAAGAAGTGGTTCTGCAGGTGGGGACCACAGACCACTTCTCAGTACCTATGCTTTCTGGTTGATGTTTTGGTCACTTTTTAATGCTGGTGGTGCTTTCACACATGTGATAGCATGAGACGGACTCTATGACCCACAAGTGGCTCAGGTAGTGCTGTGGCAATAAGGTTTGCTGTATCTGTTAGTGTAGTGTCCAGAGGCTGGAGTCGCCACCAGGAGACAGGCCAATACCCCCCGGGAGACATTGAGGAGGTCGTAGGAAGGCAACAACCCAACAGCAAGACCGCTACCTCCACCTTGGTGCAAGGAGGAACAGGAGGAGCACTGCCAGAACCCTGCAAAATGACCTCCAGCAGGCCAGAATGTGCCTGTGCATGTGCATGTGTCTGCACAAACAGTTAAAAACCGACTTCATGAGAATGGTATGACGTCCACAGATGGGACTTGTGCTCACAGCCCAACACCGTGCAGGACACTTGGCATTTGCCAGAGGACATCAGGACTGGCAAATTCGCCACTGGTGCCCTGTGCTCTTCATAGATGAGAGCAGGTTTACACTGAGCACGTGACAGACGTGACAGAGTTTGGAGACGCCGTGGAGAGCGATCTGCTACCTGCAACAATCTCCAGCATGACCGGCTGGGAAGTGGGTTAGTAATGGTGTGGGGTGGCATTTCTTTGGAGGGCCGCACAGCCCTCCATGTGCTTTCCAGGGGTAGCCTGACTGCCATTAGGTACCGAGATGAGATCCTCAGACCCCTTGTGAGACCATATGCTGGTGCACTGGGACCTGGGTTCCTCCTAATGCAGGACAATTCTAAACCTCATGTGGTTGGAGTGTGTCAGCAGTTCCTGCAAGATGAAGGCATTGACGCTATGGACTGGCCCGCCCGTTCTGCCGACCTGAATTCAATTGAGCACATCTGGGACATCATGTCTTGTTCCATCCACCAACGTCACGGTGCACCACAGACTGTCCAGGAGTTGGTGGATGCTTTAATTCAGATCTGGGAGGAGATCCCTCAGGAGACCACCATGGAGGCACATGGAGGCCACACTCAATACTGAGCTTCATTTTGACTTGTTTTAAGGACATTATATAAAAGTTGGATCAGTCTGTAGTGTGTTTTTCAACTTAAATTTTGTGTGACTCCATTGGTTGATAAATTTGATTTCCATTGATGATTGTTGTGTGATTTTTTTTCTGTCAGCACATACTAGAAAATAAATAATTATATATTAATATAGCAAAGATCTATAATCGATCAACTATATGTAAACTAAGCAAATGCTATAGCTAATTGTCACTAGTCACCTTAGCTAGATGCAATGCATTAATTAACGACACAGGCTTGTATCAAAGGTGAGTAGCGCAGCAAAATGCTACGTGCTACGTGACTGAAGTCATCCAATAACTAACACAATGCCACGGTGTTCCATGCAGTGTTTGTACATTTCATAGAGTTAACCTTCCTCATGAAGTTTAAAATTCATTATGTTTGTTTAATTAATTTTGTATAATGTTTTGCAAATACACATCTGTTTGCCAATAGCCTGTGAGTCCTGTGATTTATTGTGAAAACTGCTGTGTTAATATAGTTTTGAATTATTTGATAGAAACAAGTCAATTAGGAAAATGTACAATATTCACCTTCCCTTCCTGCCTTGTTAGCATTTACTGAAGCATAATTTTGAGCATTTTCACAACAACGAATGAACAGTGGCAAGTTGAATATGATATGTAACAGAAATGACAAATGCAGCAAGACAGTCTTCTGCTCAGTATCCCAATATATTAACCACAGCACCAACACTGCCCATTAAATAAATATAATACAATATAATGAGAAAAGAAAATGTAAATGTTAATACTGTGTTTGTTAATATGTCTTTAATTTGCATAGAGTGGGCTATATCGATAGGCTTGCATTTGTTTTAGCAGAGTGGCTAAGAGACTGTAACTGCAGTACAGAGAACTGTCTACATTATGGCCATTATTGAACCATAGTGACGACAGCAGGTCCCTTCAGTCAGAAGCATAAATGATGGTAATGATGCAGAACCACAATAATTACATTAATGGCTGGTTGTGGCCCAGGGACAATGTTAGCAGATGTGTTTAATGATGGGGTCCTGGGTAAGTGTGCTAGGAGTAAGAAGGCACACACATCATTGTGCACTAAATATACTGCTCACAAAAATTAGGGGATATGTCAAGATGAAACATCCCCTAAGTTTTGTGAGCAGTGTAAGATGTTTCATGTTGGATGTTGATTATGTGGAGAACAGTCTCTGCTCTGCAAAATTTTGTCATGACCTGCGAAGAAAGATTGACATGTATAAAAACCCTGTCTCATAATACATTGTCATACAGTTAACTAGACCTGCTTGGTAATAGTCACTGTATTTTTCTGTTGTGATGACCACAGTATAGCTCTAAATATTTTACCCAATACCAATCAGAGAGCATCGTTATTATGATAAACATTCAGCCTTGTGCACTGGACCCACATCCCCGTACAACGCGAGTATAAATTCCCATCACTGCAATATGAAGATAAACCATTCTGCTGTGCTGAAAAAAGGCAGTCAAAAGGGTGAGAAAGGGGAGAAATGGTATTAGTCAGAAGGAAAGCTGCTTAGGAATTAAGTGAAATGGCCTGTCAGTGAGAGTGCCACATTGGGAGGATGTCAAGATGTTAGAAAGCATCTGTGGACTTCTGACTGTGCATTATGAGCTTCCCAAAATCATTTCTACATAGCCAATGGCATGTTTCTTGGACCAGTGACTGTGTCTGAAATAGATGCGCCTACTATCATGTGTGCATGCTATCATGACTAACGTTCTTCCTTATGCTCCTTCTGGGCCTGATACATTTGCATTGCTGGTTTAATGCAAACTTTGCTACTTTATGAAGTGCAGACCCCACTTTAACAGTGGTATTCCTGATATACTGTCTATCAACACAATTTTCACTTTATTTCCCAATTTATTCAAACTTCTGACTGTACATTCTACAACCCAAATAAAAAAACTAGGGGATACAGAAATTGCAAAACAAAACAAAAATCCAAAAAGAAATTGTCGCTAGGGCAATTTAGGCCAAGTAATGAATAAAAAAAACTTAAATTATTAGTTGGTTTAAACAAGGTGATGTCAACAAGTGATTATAATTCATATATAATTATTTACATATTTCAGTCCTAGCTGATGCAATATTCGTCTCTGGAAAAGATGCAATCTTAAAGGAACGTTGCTCTTAAAGCTCAATGTGCATTAATGCTGCCATCGCAGCCATATTGTAAGTTTAAATGTCCTTTGCCAAGGGCAATGACACAACCCCATTAAGATCCTGGCTTTTAGGCTTGGACCTTGGAAAGCCTGGATGATCCTTACTGATTTTGGTCTGGAGCATACAGCTTGCATTTCATCCAAAGAATATCTAGAATGCTGAGTGGTCTGACCATAATACACATTTTCACTATGTGATGGTCAATCCTAGATGCCTATGAGCCCAAAGAAGTTGATGTAGCTTCTGGACATGGTTAACAGGGGGTTCTTTTTTGTCCAGTAAAGTTTTAGGTACCATTTGTGAATGTATATCTGTATTACAGTGCTTGGTAAAGGTTTGATAAAGTAATCCCTTGGCAGTGTAGTTATATCAGCTATTTATGAATAACAGTTCTTTATGCAGTGCCATCTGAGGGATCGAAGATCACAGATCTTCATTTACAGTTTTTTAAATTGTTCAATGACCTTATACACTGAAGAGGGAGCAATATGCAAATCCCTTCCTAACTTTCTTTGAAGTACATTGTTTTTAAACATTTCAATAGTTTTTTCACATATTTGTTGAAAAAATGATTTTCTGCTTATGCTCCTCAGAAAGATTCAGTGGGTAGTGATTTTATACCATAACCTGTTTGGAATCAAATCATTATTTTGTTGTTTTTTTCTTGCATTTCTAGCCCTAAATTTTCCCCATCCTAACTTTTTTGGAATGTGTTGCAGGTCTAAATTTTAAGAATGGATGTTTAGTAACAACTGAAATGAAGTTGTCATGCAAAAAATAATATATTGGGATCATAGTGTATGCAATGAAGTCAAAGTAAATGTAAAGAACACTACAGTTGCATTTTATTACCATTTCCCATATTAACCCAAGTTGATTTTGGGGTTGTTGTATCTGGAATTGTATATGGGAATATATACCATATACTTAGAATCCAGTAAGTGGAATGGCTACACTAAATTATGTATAAATGTTACAGAATGACTGAATGCGTCTGAGTGTGACGCTGTCCATTGTGTACTACCACCCAGAGACCCTGGACCCACTGTGACCCTGATGAGAATTACTAAGAAGATTATTTCATTTTAAAGGCATTTTAACATATAGTGCAAGACAATATAAGAGGCAATATAAACAAGAATTAGTGAAAAACTAATTCTAGCCCTAGTTTGAGCATCAAACTATCAACGGTAAGATTAGCATGTGGTATTAAATGACATAATCAGTGAATAATAATAATAATAAAACCACAAATAATAATAATAATGTTTAATGACTTTACCATGTTCCAAAATGGTAATACCAACACACAAATGCTACAATTGAGTGGGGTTTGATGAACATCAGGTGCAAGTCAAGTGTATCCATTACTTTTTGATCATGCAGTAAACATGTTTATTGTACGGAAACATTTTTACTAGCAATCAATCAATTTCTACAACATAAGTACACCATGTTGATTTACACTTTTGTCAATCAAGAACAGACACCTAAGGCTGTAGTGTAAACATGCTCACCAAACCTTGACAGTTGGAGAATGGAAAAGTGTACCTCGAGTTTATGAATTTCTTGCTGAGGCACATAGATAGTATGGTCAAGTTTTGTGTCAACAGAATGAATCATTGGACCCAACATGCCTTGTGTAAACAGTACATGCTAATGGAAGCTGTATAAAATTTTTCTTGGCAAACATGGACCCTTAAATACCATCATGTGAATGCCACTGCAAATCTGAGGATTATTACTGAACATGAGCATCAGTAGCATATTTGAATGGCTACTTCCAGCATGATTATCAGTCTGAACTCAGTAGAAGTCCTTTGGGAACAGTACAACTTTGCAGTATGATGTGCCCCTGCAAGCTCTACAAGAATCGCTTGATGTAATTGGTCAACTTGGAGCAGAATCTCAAATTAATGTTTTCAAAATGATGTGGACTTTTAAGAACTGATGTTGGTTTAAAAACAAAAGAAAAGCCTAACCTAGCATAGTGTTCCTTGTAAAGTTCCTCTGTGCTCTTACATTCTGGGTGAGCTTACAATTTGGATTTATAAGCAATATTGTATTGCTTATATATTTATGAGCAAAGTCTGCCAATTTTAACTGACACACTACAATATATGTGTTGCTGTACATTGCATTCACGGCACTCCATTTCAGAATTGACTCAGAACTTCTTAGCTTAGAACTCCAGAGTGAGATCATTATGTACGTTACAGACTCTTTCTCTATTTATGCTTCAGGGCCTGAAGCTATGCCTATATTTGTTTAAGTAGAACCAATAATCTCAAGAGAGTGCTAAAATCACAAACCAGCTTAATGTGTATTAAATTAGTATATTGCAACATTTAGGTTTCTTTTTGTGAATTTCTATTAGTGTGGCATCTCAGTCCTTCACACCCATCCATATACATAAAACATACACTACCACTCAAAGGTTTGGGATCACAGTGAAATTTTCATCAAAGAAGCCACCTTTTGCATCAATAACTGCCTGGCTGACTCTAGGCATTCTAGCTGTCAATTTTCAAGGTAATCTGATGTGATTTCACCCCATGCTTTCTGTAGCATCGCCCACAACATGGATTGGCTTGATGCAGTCTTCCAGACTGTGCTGGCCACTCCATTACAGTCAGAATTCCAGCTCTCTCCTTATTTTTTTAAATATTGCAGACACAATTTGGAGGTGTGTTTGGGGTCATTGTCCTGTTGTAGGATGAAATTCTCCCTAATCAAGCACTGGACCCAGGGTATGGCATTGCGTTGCAAAATGCTGTGGTAGCCTTTTTCTTTTATATCCCTTCCACTCTGTATAAATCCCCTAGTTTCCCAGATCCAAACCATGCCTAGACCATCATGCTGCCACCACCATGCTTGACAGATGGCATTAAGCACTGGTCACACATTTTTTCATTGGTTCTGCGCCTCACAAATGTTCTTCAGTTTGATCCAAAGATGTCATACTTAGACTCATGTGTCCACAACACCTTCTACCAATCAGTGTCTAGTGTTTTTTTCTGTTTGGCCCATCTCAGTCTTTTCTTTTCATTGGCCAGTGTGAGGTATGGCTTTTTGTTGACAATTCTGCCATGAACTCCAGCATGCTTAAGTCGCCACTTGACAGTTGATGCTGACACTGATGTTTGACGGGTTGCATTTAATGCAGCTGTCAATTGACTGCCTGTGAGGCGTCTTTCTCTCAAACTGCACACCCTTAGATATTTATCTTCTTGCACAGTTGTGTATCGGGACCTCCCACTCCTTTTTCTGTCCTTGTTAGAGCCAGTTTGTCTCACTCTTTGAAGGGAGTAGTTAACAGCATGGTAGGATATTTTCAGTTTCTTGGCAATATCACGCATTAAGTAGCCTTCCTTCCTTAGCTTCTTTCTTTCTGGCCATTTTGAGCCTGTAAGCAAGCCGACAACTACTGATGCTTCAGATACTAAGCTGGCCTAGGATGTTGGGCTGCCTTTTATGCTCACTTAGTGGTATAACGGGTTGCAGCACAATTGAGCAAGGGTGTACTAACAACCAATTAGCTCAATAACATCCTTAACTTGGATTAGCGGCCATACCAGTACATTTAGGCAGTGGACTGAGAATTGCTGATAATAGAACTATATGCAAAATAAGCTTTAATGCAAAAATGTTTATTTTTTAAACATCATCTGATACACTAACATTAATTGTGAAATGTACAATATTGTTTGTGAATTGCATCTTTCAAAAATAGGGAAATTCGCAAGTGAACTTTTGAGCGATAGTGTATGTCTTGTAATTAAGGCAAATGATTTAGTTTCCTATTAGGAATAACAGAATTGACTATGATGATGGGCATGCAGATTTGCATCATTAGTTCTTCCCATCTTGTCCACAGTCTGTGTGCCAGAGGATCTAATGTAGAACATTATGTTTGCAACTGTTGCAATATGTCCAATTGCCAGCAAGCCCTGCATCACAGCTACTAGTCTTTATGGCCAATAATTTACAAGTCTTCTGACTTATGAGGTGTTGTGTGTGATTTAAGGCTGAGCCCATGAATTCAAACTCCAGTGGCTCTGCAGTATTAGTCTAATTGAAATGGCAGGATAATAATACAAGAACAACACAGCCTCGCTGTGATAACACTCCAGTAATAACGCAAAAACAGGCTAGATGGCTTGTGTGGTGGTATGATGCTTCATTGTCCCTGCAAGAAAAGCACTCCACTTCTCAGCACTTAGATTAGTAACCCAGCAGGATCACAGTTCCGTAGACATGTTAGCTGGGCTGTGAGAGCATATAAGGGAATGGCACAGAATAGAATACTCAGTATGATTGCACTGTGTTTATCTGTTGTTATTGTTGGACATTTTACATTTTATATATAACTTACCACCTGTCATGTCCATATTCTTCAGAGAAGAATATATTTGCAGTAGTTTAACAAACCCAGACATAAAAATCATACATTTGCTGCTGTACCCAAAGAAAAAAAAGCAAAACAGAATAATTATTATTTCTTATATAATAATTAGATATTATAAATAACTTGACATTTTAAACAATCCCATAAGATTGTGATCCTAAGTAAAATCTGCATTTTGTTGTCATGTACTTGTACTGTGCAATAGCAATACATTTGGATCTATCTATTTATCACTATTTTGTAGTCACAAATTGTAGTGACATGTGTGTAGAACATTGTTGTTTTAGTTAGTTCTCTTTGTGAGATGCAGCTCATTTTGTGAGATGCATTTATTTCCAAGAGAAGATAAGCAGACACTGCACACTACATTACAGTTTTATGTCTTTCTTGCCATACTGATATGTAATTAAATTTTATGGGTTTAAAGTGTTGTGCACTGATTGAGGGAGCCTAGATGGAGGTTATCCCTGAGGACCAAAGTGCAATTCACATTATAATATTTATGGATAGTGGGAGTCATGCATATTGTTTCCTGCAACAAAAAAAGAGACCGCAACTTAAGAGGATGCGGAGGCTTGACTATGAGAAAGTGAGGTCAAATGCTGAGATTAATTAATTTATTATAGACTATAAATATTTTCAAGCCAAGAGTTTAGAAAAATTGTTTTCTAACAACAATCAATGGCAATTCTCAGCTTGAAATGTCAGAGGATATCAATATATATTTCTCTAACTGAAAGGAATAAGCACTAAAAACATCCATGTTATAAATATTTATAAAATGCAGTTTTAGATAGAAAATCAGGAGAGAGAATCAGTGATAGTGAAGCATTTCATAGATCACTGATTACTGTCAGGGGAGTCTGTTTTGATTTCTGGTGATCAGTCCTTACTGAGACTTATGCATAGTGCGTAATGCATAGTCTAATCTACACTTACCACCGATATTAAGTGTTCCTTCTGCTACAAATATGAATGTTTTACAGAAGGCCAAGGAGTGAGATAAAAACATATTTTCACTGAAAACACAACTTTATTTACACATTTTGCCTTACAACATGCAATTAAAGAAAACAGCATCAGTTCTTAACATTTATAATAAAAAAGTCAGTCTCCTGATTCTTTACTCAGGTTAATACAGGCAAGGTGTTAATAATAGGTGTAGATATTCCTACTTTTATTCTGAATTGTACTCTTAAGATAATTAAAACCTTGTTTTAATGTGAAATGTTTTTTTCTGTCCTTCTCCTTCTCCAGAGCCCGTTGAAAGCAAATGATATTAGTTTATACTAATGTAATTAAAACCAATAAAAAGTCAGGTAGTGCCAGTTGCAGCCTGGATTGCAATCTGAAAGGAGATTGGTTGCATCTGAGCCAGTTTAGAATGTTTTTTAACATCAGCTGAACGGTTTACCAATTAAATCCTTAACAATTGTACAAAATGTTTCATGTTGTCGCTTCTGTGTTGAAAGCTATAATATGTAAATGCACCTGAAAAAGACTTAATTTTTAGTATGAAATATGACAAAAAGGTAAGATTCTGATGGGGTATGATGATTTTTTAGAGAGTTTATATTTCTGCCTCCCAGAAATTTTATTTAGTTTATATTCTGTTTGAGTAAAAGAGACAACAAAGAATGACAGTATGGTGGTGACAAACCACAACGGAGAGGTTTTTTGGAATCAAAAAACAGGTTACTCTTAACCATTCTTCCAAGACAACTCAAACTTAATATTAGCTTTAACATGTATATGAATAATTAATAATAAACAACATGCTCAGTGGATTGCTGCTAAAGCTGTTTATTTTCAATTTCAAATCGAATACAGCCATGCATTGCAAAGCTCATGCATGCGTACTACATTTGCCCATAAACCAAAATGCTAGTAGATTTCGGAATGAACAAAAACACGTTTAACAGCAAATAGAGATGCTCGCATACAATTATTGGTTGGATTTGTGGGTTCACATCACTGTTTAAATAAAAGTTTAAATAATAAGGTTTTAATGCTTGCATGAATGTCTTTAACGTAATTACACAGGACTGAATATTTCATTGCTGATGTTTTGAAATCTTTCTGATCTTGCAGCATTTGTCTTGAGCTGTAATTTCCCTGAGCGGCCAGCATATGGAGATGTGTCTGTCAGCAGTCTACATGCAGGAGGAGAAGCCTACTTTTACTGCTTTACTGGCTACCAGTTACAGGGGCCCTCCACCCTCACATGTCACAATGCTACAACTCCATACTGGAGTGGAAAAGAACCACAGTGTCTGGGTAAGTGAGAAACACTTCAGCAGAGCCTTGGCATAAATTTATTATGACTTATGGACAGTATCAGTTGCTGTGGCCAGTCAGAATGTGATTTGAATGAATTTAATTTTAACTTACTTACAGAACAAAGACTGTAATTCCTAAAGGACACCGTGTAGAAATATGTCTATTTATAAATTGTTGATTAACTGAGTCTGAAATATTCACAAATATGCACAATGTGTAGCGCAGATGTACTACAAACAGAATATGCATTTTGGGATTTGGGGTTTGTGTTCATTTTAAATCAAGACAATAGCAATAGGAATTCCTACTTCTGTCTGAGGGTATAACCCCTACAAATGTTAAGCATACTTATCTTTTTGTAAGTGTTTCCATATTCTCAGCATGCCTTCTTGTCAATCAACCAAACAGCAGTCTTGTTTCACATGCACATTACGCAGGCAGAGTATTAACAGCATGAGCAGTGAAGATACAGCATTTTCCCAAAGCACGGTACAACAGCTTCAAAGTTTCTCATTCCTCTATAGGTCAGAGGATAGTGGACAAAATCCTTTCTAGAACATGCTGTGGTGTTGTTAGATGTGACTATGGCCCAGCTGTTCGGATTAATCAAGAGACTGCCATGAACCAAAGCTTCAGCTCCAATTTATTAATGCCCTGGCCATCTGGTTGATATTCACCTGATTGGCTCCAACAAACTCCTTTACTCATTTACTCCAACATGCTTTTCTCTCTCTCTCTCTCTCTCTCTCTCTC
>JAUZST010000651.1:50982-84591 GCA_034779995.1 Parotocinclus haroldoi
GTGTGTGTGTGTGTGTGTGTGTGTGTGTGTGTGTGTGTGTGTGTGTGTGTGTGTGTGTGTGTTTGTGTGTGTGTGGTGTTTCCGGGGGTTAACTCTTTGTTCTACGTGCCTCCACCCCCTCACTATTGCTATGAATGTGTATACGTAATATTATGTTTTATATTTAGATCAACTTATCTACATGTATAAACAATCGCACACGTACATACACTGGTGCTGTGTCATGAAGCTTCAGACTGGCACGCCAAAATGCAAAACGGCCACAGTCATAGGGGGCAGGTACACGGGACAAAGGATTAAGCCCAACACACACACACACACACACACAGCTGCACAACTCCCGCTGAGCCAGTCACATGAGCCCTCACCTTGAGAAAGCACTGACCTCTGAACAGCTCCACAGCTATTAAATTAAAGAGATGGCATTTTGGAAAGGCCACTCACCTCGTCTGAGATCAGTATTAACCCACAGTGCCAAAGGTAGGCTAATCAAAACACACATTAAATTTTCCTTTTCCTCTCGTCCATGTCACGCTGCTTTAATCGTTGAACTGAAATTAAACTATGCATAATAACTACACGAGGTACGAATACACCTGGATCCTGCATCAAAGAATATTCTGCCCCCTTTTTCCTGCATAATTAAAACAAGCTTACAGTTTAAAAAAAAAAAAACTATAACAGCTTTGATCTTCCCTCTGAAGAACGGGGACTACAGGAAAGATCGCTATTACAAGTAGCCTTTTCCTTTTTTCCTTGTTAAAAGTTACTTTTGAGTAAGTGAAAGCATAAGCTGATAAAATAGCAATGCCAAAAGGCTTTCTTTTATTTATTTAGAGGAGGAACACATACAAGTGACGCAGGAATGTATTTAAAATGACTGCGTAGCTGCTTTTATATTAAGTTTAGTCTTGAATTAAAAATGAGTACTTTCCCAAACATACGTACTACGTAATTCTGATCCAAGACAAAACATAAACGCAGCTATGCAGTCATCTTTAAAGACATTTTCAATTATTTGGCTGTATTCCCCCTCATCTTTATTCATCCACTGTCTCTAAAAGAGTCATTTCTGTTGTGAAATCAATAGGAGAGAGAACCTCTGGGTCAAGAAGGCAGACGGTTAGGAGAAGGAGGCAAAAGAGAGAGAATTTGTTTTCTGTTTGCAGTTTTCAGTGACAGTCAATCCTAAGGGTTTGCAGACACATAGTGTAACTCAGATTAGACAGCTATCTAAAATAGCAATACTAATGTGCTCTTGCACGCACAGGTACAGCCCATCTCCTGTTATCAGGATACCTATTCAGATGAATTCAATAATAATAATAATAATAATAATAACAGCTTTTAGTATGGTAGCCTAAATTGTGATGTTTTGATGTTTTTTTGCACAATCTGCATGTTAATTAATTAAAATCACATTTTGTTAATAATAAATTACATTAAAAGTTAATTTTAAAAAATGAAAGCGACAGACTAGAGTACAGGTTGCCAACAAATCTTAAACTGCCAAAACAGACCCACTTCTTTCACTTGAGAAGATAAATAGCCAGTGTTTGTAGACAGCCAACGACAAATTATAGCTGCCAGCCCAAGGACTTGGGAGGGAAAAAGTCATTTTAACTCCTTTTAGGCTTTATTTAAAATTAGCTAACTCTGAAGGAAATTAATTTGCCAGTTTTTTTGTCTTGTGGAAATCTTTTGTGATCACAAGTGCGGTTGATTCTTCTTGGTCTTCTATCCGTAGCTATCTATATCATTATCTTTTAGCAAGTTCAAGAGCTAACATATGTGCAGTGGTTTGCATGTAACTAGTGCTCTAATGGTAAGAGAACAGGTATGAATGCAGCTAATCAGGTGTAAGTGTAATACCTAATCAATTCATGAATACATTAAACTTGTCTAATGGCCCAGGTAGAGAGGCAAAGCACAAGATGCATTGCATAGATGATTGAGTCGAACATGAAACAGCAACACAATCAATAACATATAGAGTAAGTAAACTCAAGGGGGATCGCAAACAGCAATGTAGTGCCTTGAATTTATTGAGCCACACTATTAGAAGCTGAAAATACTCATTTTTTATTGTGACTTTAATTCTTCTTTTTCTGTTTAAGTTTGAACAATTATGAGCTATTGTTAATTTAAATAAAATTGTAAACTAAAATCCCTTTAGTGAAATGTGTCCCAACCCCATGCCTATTCCTGCATTTATGGCTGTATAGACATTCGTATAACAATGATGGCACAATTATGCTTATTAAACACTTAACATAAAGATTCTAGTAGAACAATTTAGCAGATCTAAATGTACTGTACTTAGTAACCTTGTCGATCTGATTATTTATATGGGTATGGTGAAAGTGCTTTAGGGGGCAAAATGTCAGCACACTGAATCCCATTGTGTCTCAAGTGTGCATACATACAAATGCATACAGACCACTAACAGGCAGCCTTCACAGATTTAGAGCCTTCATTGGAAAATTATGTAAAACTGTTCAAATAGCCAAAAGCCTTCTGCTTTTCCAAATGACCACCATCTCCAAACTAAGCCCTTGTTAACACAGCTGGAAGGACCTTTTCATGTATGGTCTGATGGGACATCTGAACCTCTTTACTGGTTGGTAAAAGTTGTTTCTTTATGAGAAAGAAAGTTTGAGTGATTATTCAGCGCTCAACCTGGTGCTTTGACATTGGGAATGTGGTATAATAAAAACAGCCACAATTCTTGGCACCACTGGTAAAGATGATGATGGTAAATATGGTGAAAACAGTCTGTGTGTTATCTGCTTAAGTTCACACAGACAATAAGAGTAATCTTACCTTTCACTGATGTACAGTCAAATATTATCCAAATACACCACCTTTCACAAAATTATTCAGATAACAAACCTTTAGATAACAGAGACAACAGACACACATATTTCCTATGGGTAAATCCCAGCCTTGTTTCTGGACATTCAAAAACTTGCCTACTTTCAATTTTGTCTACATAACATGGACACAGCACAGGACAATAAGGACACAAGACAGCACAGGAAGCATTCTGACTGGTCCTTCTGTGTCTCTGCTATCAGCTGATTATGCACTTCTCTACTGTCTAACACTGTTACGTCAGTGCTTATACTACAATGTAGAATAAACAAATTAACCACTAATGATAAAAAATGAAACAAAATTGGAGCAAAAACATAGGTAAACTGGCAAGTTAAAGTACAGGTAGGTGCCATTTAACATATGGATTATGTTCTGTGAAACAGGTAATTGACTGAAAAGTCATGTAGAAATGTATACATGCACAGTTTTATTTAACACAATAATATTAATTAAAACCCTATATGAAAACATTTAGTACAGTACAATACAGTAATTCTTATTTTTCAATCTTTATAAAGCTTGAAACACGTACCGAAAATGAAAAATAAACTAGAACAACACATTTTTTGATGAAATGCTAATTCTTTCATAGCTTCAGTTAAAGATGCTTACGTTTGAGATTAATTAAAGATGGACATTTTGTAATATTTCCAGAGATCCTGTATCAGAACTTGCAAAAACAGTCACGCCCACACGGCAAAACCATATATATAAAGCCCACAAAAAATTGTGGGCATTGTGTATAGTGTATACATGAGAACTATTAACTTTTCCTTTTACATTCATTTAAAAGTCTTTATGTAAGACATGCACAACAAGTTGAAGATCATAACAGGCTGCGAACAGAAGATCAGAATGCAATCAGCAACAAAATTGTCACCATCCAAGATAATGGACAAACATAACTGCACAATGACTACAAACTATTGAGAATTACTAACCTTTTCTAAAAGAGAGACGTGCAGATGGACGGACACAGAGTCAAATGTTAGAGGTGGCTATAGATGAATGGTTGGATGGATGGGCGGGGATGGGCATAGATAGATGGATGACTAGATGTCATGACTAGAGTGGTTAGACAAGTAAAAAAATGACATAGATGGTTTGAAAGTAAGAAAATGGAGACTCCAATACAACTGAAACTCCATCCAAAATAACCGATAACATGCTGGTTAACAGCCAATTAGCCTCTGGCACCACAGTATTGTGCAGACATGTTTAAGAGTAGTTATGGTGACTCATGAATTATATAAGATTGAATGAAATAGCTAAAGAAATTTATCTATGAAAATATTCACCATCTAATCTTTTTATGTGCCCCACACCATTACACCACCAGCATCCTAAAAAACTGATACAAGGCAGGACGGCTCCATGGTTTGATGTTGTTTACAAACATGAATTCTGATGCTACCACCTAAACATTACAGCAGAAACAGAGAAACACAGACATACCAGGCAATGATTTTGACCTGGATGGGGCACGCAAGAATGTGAGTGGTTATTTGAGATACCATTGCCTTTCTATGAGCTTAAAACAGCCTGGCCATTCTCTTCTAACATCTGTTATAAGCACTTTTGCCCAGAGAGCTTCCGCTCATTGGAAATTTTTCTCTTTTCCAGACCATTCTCTGTAAACTCTAGAGATGTCTGTGTGTGAAAATTCCATTAGATCAGCAGTTTCTGAAATACTCAGATTAGCCCGTCTAGCACCAACCACCTTGACACCTTCACTTAAATCATCTTTCTTCCCCATTTGGATGCTTGGGTTGAAGTTTAGCAGGTCATCTAGACCATGTTTACACATCTAAATGCAGTGAGTTGTTGCCACTGGCTGATTATATATTTGCATTAACAAGCAGTTGATTAGGCGTACATAATAAAGTGACAGATGAATAGACGTTATTGAGTGTACTGTTTTGTGTGATCATGGATATCTGTTATAGACTTTTAAATTACCTGTTCTTTACAACAATCCTTTCAGAAGGTGTCAGTAGCTTCTTTGTTGCTCAATCAGGCTGGACCATTCCTCCAGTACAGAACACTCAAATAAAGACAGACATACAGATCGGAAAGAGCACATGGACATTTACTATCTATATTATCTTTACAGGGGTAGGTCAGATGAAGACAGTTGTCTTTCCTTGTCTTTCTACTTTTTATAATTCTTTTATTCTGTGTATCTTTTAAGGGAAATGAAAGAGACTGCATGACACTTAATTTTTTTTAATGGATTAACAATAGATACTATATTGAGTGAGTCAGTATGTGTAACTAAATGTGATGAAACAGGTGTGTTGGTGTGTGTATTACATGTCTGTGTGTGAGTCGCAAGAAGAATGTGTATAAGTATGTGAAAAGGGTTAGAGGTTAATCCCTATTGATTCAGTCAGGTCTGCATACAGTGCCTCTGGGAGATGGCCACTTCTGTTGGCAATCAGCTAGCACAAATACACAATAAATCTTACTGTCCACAGTCTCTGATCACTAACAGCTTAGCACAGCCACTAAAGAGAAACAAAGGGTCTGTTTCCTAAAAGCTAATAGTTGACAGAATTCAGATTACCTAAACCTAAACCAGCCTCCTAAGGGCTAGGTACTGTCAGAACTGTAGTCTTTAACTAACAACATGGTAAATCACATTGTACTACCAATTAAATACACTTATATATGAATTTTGTGTGGATGTTACTGCTGTAATTATAATCACACAGTGAAACAAAATTCCAATAATTGGCCTAGCGCAAGACACAGCTTCCCAAGAATTAATGTAAAGGGGTAATTAATGTCACACAATTGGAAGATCAATCATGTAATATCATTGGGCTAATTTTGTCAAGCAATATTCTGTTACCAATATTTAGTTACTCATGTTAAAGCAAAATGAAAATATAAAACAACAGTGTAGGTAAAAGCAAAAAGGTCACAGAAGGTCATGACCACTAGTTATAACCAAGCCTGTCTGAAGAGATCCTAAGCAAAACAAAATAGATTGGTAAAAGAACATTAAACAATTATACACTAACGCAAAAACACACACCAGTGCTACCTTGATATTCACTGAACACAATGCCCAAATTAGAAATATGAACAGCATCATTCACAAGGACACTTGTAACTTGCTGGGTCATCAATGAGAAAAATATACAGTAATGTTTGTGATTAAACTGTGCAAGCATTTAATTTCAAGTAAACTGTATATTTGTTACAGCTGAAGAAAATAATATAATATAATAATAACCCTCTTAATTTCTTCTCTCTATCTTTTCATCTCATTTTCTGCCTCTGCCTTTCTCCAATTGTCCATCTTCAGTCTCTTCATTTTCCTTCTTTTTCTTTCTAATCCGATCATGCAGGGAATAAGTGTATGCACCATGAACACATTTAATTTTCCCAGTTGGTTTTCAGCAGGCCCAGAGGTGAGCTTTAATAAGGATCAATGGCACTTTATCTAGGACAGGACCCACTTCACAGCATGCAAATTAAACACCAACACTTACCAAAAAAAGAGAAAGAAATTGATTTAATTAAAAAATGTAGAACCACCAGCTCTGGGAATTCAATTAAAGGATTTATGCAAAGGTTGGCTAGCTTTTTGTGTTGCATTACTGCTTGTATAATGAGCTTTTCATATTAAAAATCAATAGGTAATCTAGGGTGGAAGATCGCCTACTTACATACAGTTTTGAAATCAATTTGAAAAATAGTCCATCATTGCAGTGTCACAGCACTCAAGAGTTGGGCAGCCTGTGTTATTTGAAGTTGGGTATCAAATCCTGAACCGTTATGGGGGAAAGGCATAGGAGTTATTGGCTTAGGTTTGGGGTAGGACCGGAAATTAGTGGAGTTCTTGAAGCCAATCTCCAAAGAACTATTGGGTTTTCTGATATACTACTTGTACTTAGGAAATGATCACATTATTCCAATGCATTACGTGCCACAGCTTTAATTCACAGTTTTAAAAAAATATCTTTATTGAATCAGTATGGGCATTTTAGCGTATTCTGATATGCTGATTTGCCATCAGTTTTTTCAAACAGACACATCATATTAAATCACAGAACAGCCACAGCAACAGAATGACAGAATACAATCAATAGGAGAAATAATAAAAAGGACTGCATTATGCAGGACACCAATGTCTGATCCTCACCAGGTACTTATAATATAAAATAATTTACCAGACTGATGCCAGAATTCCTGCTTTTTGTAAGCATTGGAAAATCAGTTAGTTAATTAAGTTGGAAAGGTACATTTTGGAAGCGGTTAAATATTTTAAAAAATATATATATAATTAAATATTTTTTTTATAGATTACTAAAAATAAGTTAGAATTAAATAAGCCACATGGATTGAACATGGATTGTGTAATAAAATCAAAAGCCGCAACGCTGCAGCTTATTTATTCTTCTCACCTGTCCAAATTTACTATAACATCACCGGCTCTTGAATGAAGTAGTCAAAACCACAAGATTTGTTTTTGCAAAATTCAAGCTTTTTCCCATCTCTGTCCTCTGGCTCAGCCTAGCATGAACCTTTTTCGTCAGAAAATTCAGTCCTATTTCTCTTTCAGCCAAAAGAATATAAAAGTAATGATATTTATATGTATATCTACATGAGAAAATAATAGTAATGATATTTAGCTATTTTAACCATACACATTGTTAACGCATAAGCAGTTGTGTAACAAACTGTCATAATCAAATATATCAAACTTCTCCCATGATGGAACTGCCACAGCCAGCAGTAAATGCTGCTTTTGTGATTTGTAAACTTGTGCAACATCTTAAGTATTCATTCATTTAATATGTTCAGCTATGGTGTGTGTCTCCATAGCTGAACATATTGTATGCAGACCAGACTAAAATCACTAAGCATAATTACAAGCACTGTCTTCGCTTGGTACCACAGACTAAGTAGAGAAAATGTCAAATGCTACAGCATGCAATGACATTCTAAATAACTGCATGCTTCTAACAACCGGCAAGCTGGAGAAGGTTGTTTTTGTTTCAACACAGCTTTCACCTGGTGTACAAGGTGATGTTGATAAAGAATTTGATTGCTGGGTTTGGGATAAGAGACTTAACTAACATTAAACAAAAATAAAATAATATTGGTTCAAAGGGTCCCAGTTTTTGACTTGTTTGGCCTTCGCCAAATGTATGAATATAACTGAACTCAGGTTAGATTCCTGAATTCTGTCAAACTTGTATTTCCATGACGGAGCATTTCACTCTATTTACATTTAACAGCAAAAAGTTCCTCTAAGCAGAGCAATGCAAATGTAACAAACTAAGGATACAACTGACTCACCTTACAAACGAAGGCTAGAAAAGCTATCCAAATGTTTCCAACTGAACATGCCAATATTTATGTTGCACTTCCCCCCAAAGTGTTGCACTTAGCATATAGCAACAATGTCTTTTGTCATATTTAAGTTTATTACAAAAACAGGTTGAATTAACCCATTTTCAGTAAAATATATTTACGAAACTAGTCATTTCACTTTGGTTCCTCAACTGCCACACAAGTCTGTACTATTAATAATAAAGGTAATTGAACCACACACACAGCATCAGGTGTCAGAGCTCATTTGATGAAAATAGTAATTCTCAAATGGCTGGTCTGCTGTATGACTGGGGGTCAAATGGAGCAACTAGAGAGCCACAGGTGTTGCTTGAAAGCTACCTTCCTGTCTCTGACTGGCTCCTTATCGATTTAGGCACTCTTGCAGCCACATCAACTAATCCACAATAAACCATTTACTCTGTTTCCCTCTGTGCAATGAGCCATGCACTCGAAGGGCAGCTGAGTGAAGGGGAGAGATGATGTGCATGTATGTACCTTTAATAAAAATTGGTGGACAATAATTTCAATAATAGTTTGGTGCTAGGCCATACATGTCAATATGAGTAAATGGGACTGTAGCCTTTAAGACCTCAGATTGTCTCCCAGATACTAAATGGGCAAAAGGAGCGGGAGAGAGACTAAAATTGAGAGGTCATATTAGAATATCTTATATGCATAAAACTGCCAGATTAGTAGATGAGATTTTCATATATTTTCCACAGTGGTAACAGATTGACAAATGGAGGCCACAAAGATTACACATGAAGTTCACAGCACCTGCTGTTTTCTTTCTATCTTTCTGGTGTTTGCTCCAGAGGGAATTTGCTACAGAGACTGAACAATACAGAATGAACATATTTCAAATATCAGTCAGACTGCTGCCTGTCATTTGTTTCTGTCAGATGAAATAGAATATAAAGATGTGTATACACACGTAGACTAGAACACAGAGTTCAAATAATAATAACAACACACAGTTATTAGCGCATCATCAGAAGGCTCCTAGGTAGAAAGGTTCACATAGAGGCTCAGTTCATTGAACCAACACACACTACTGGAGACAGGACAGTTTGTGAGTAGTTCATACTAGCAACAATAGTCTTCAACTAGATGCAGCACACTGCTCATACCGAAAGTCCCAATCACCAATTATGAGTCTAATAGGGCTCTTGGCAGCTCATTGGGCCCCGTTACAGTGGACAGACCTCTGCTCCTCTACTCTCTGCCTCAGTGAGTCCCTGTCAGCTGAGCTGCATGTCACACAGTCTTGTAAGAACTACAGATCAACACCTGACCTTACTACTGCTAACTGGGAGAAGACATGCAAAGTGCCAATATGGTATGTCTCAAAGCAGCACTGTGAAACTTAGCCTCTTGGGGTAATGACACTTCATTAAAAAAGGAGAGAGAGTGAAGAGAGAGTGAGAGGGCAAAACCTCCACGCTGCGGTGTGCTAACAGAAGCAGTGCCCTCGTTAGACGAACATGAACAGAAATCCATCACTGAAGTCTCCACAGTCTTCCTGTTGTCCTTATACTATGTCTTTACAGTATGTTCTCTACAGTGGAAGTCGGGCAGAGGCGACTAGGGAAAGGGACAAGAGTGAGAAAGGGATTTAAACTCCCATAAGGAAGTTAGGAACGAACGAACGAAAGAAGGGCTAAGTCTCTCAGCAGCTTGGTTAAATTACCTTGCGGGCAAGTGGTGAGACAAGTGGCAATGCACAGAGGAACTTGTTAAAGTCTCCCTTTTAGAGCAAACTGCTGGCTAATATACGACTATCGGGCTGTGGTCAAAAGTTCAGCCCGTGCATATGTAAAAAGGTAGCTAGGAGCCTGAGGCAGAATCCTGGGGAAAATAATTGCTCTAAAATTCTGAACGCAAACAGTCAGATGTAAAGCGTGCTCTTAGTAACAGGGTCCCGTGGAGGGGAGAGGGGAGCAAGGAATGCTGATTGGACCATGGTGATTCCAAATGCCTCTCTCTCATCAGCCCTTTTTCCCAAAGCATCGCACAGTCATTAAACATGTGCCACCAAAACCAGGCACTTCAGAAATGTCATGCCAAACATGCTAAAACAGCTGTCTGACAACAAAAACAAAAAGGTTATGGCTGTCAAATGGGACACCCATTATATGCTAGTAATTTTACAGCAGTAAACAGCTTTACTCTTTTCCCCAAAAAGTTAACCTTGATTTCAAATGCAGAGAAAGAAAATGGCGTCACCCTATGCATAAGGGAAAGCAACAAACAAGAGCTAATTATTATTCTTATTATAGAAGCAACATTTAAATGTCTGATTAAAACAATATTACAAGAATTAGGACTTTTTAAAGCTGATTTAGCTCTTTTGTTTTTGATATGTATTTAATTTAGTCTTAGATGTGTAAGCCTGCGGACGTTCTATAAAGGCTTTTTCTGAGGGAGGGGACAGGAATTATTATGAGCAGTACTGCCAATCCTTTACAGCCAATAATGACCATGTCTCCCACAAAATGACACAATTCTCTGTATAGATTTGATACAATGATAAAGTACAACTCCGGGCCAAACAACTTTCCACTGTAGATAAGATTTGTAAAAGAAATTAAAGGAGAGATGGTTATTAGACAGATCAGATCAAAAAAGTGTGTATCAAGGGACATGCTTCAATGAAAGAATTTAATTAAAGTTATAATGTCCCGCTTCAGGAGACAAAGTTTTTGGGTATGTCTCTCCAAATCAGATAGCTTGGAACTGACTACCATATTGACTAGTGAAGTGGCTACCAAATTGCGTCAAGATACAAGATCTGACTGTATGGTCAAGTTACAAAAGGCATTTACTTTCTGAATCTTGACAAAGTTTTAAATAACACTTATAAATATTGCGGCACATTGCCTATAGACATCAAAGTTGACAACTTCCACAACAGTGGAACAGCTCAGTCTCTCACCTGTATGTATATATTAATGTATTCATTACTTTTGATTTCACAAAAAGATAGCAACAAAACAAAACATTTGGCAATTAATTTAAAATTGCAAATTATTTTTTTAAAAACCATCAGCACTGTAAATAATCAAATATGAAAAGATTTGATTTGTTGAAGCCCAACATCACACCAATTGACAATGTGAGTGTTTGTACAGAAATTATGCCCCAGTGAAATGTGTGCTGTGGCCCACCAACAGTCATTAAATGTCAACAAGTAAGCCAAAAAGCTTCCTGTTTTTTGACCACGAAGCAGAGCTACAGGACACACCATGGAAATTCATTACAGGCACTACAAGAGTTACCAGCATTCGAAAATATGGCACAGTATCCCACATCGAATACTAAACTGCTGCACCTCTTATTCAGTCAATACAGGACAAGATTAGTCTTGTATTTGTTTGTAGACATCTTTGTATGTATGCATTGTTTCATAACATTTGTAGGTTTAGTAGTTTATTTGAAGATAAAATGACTAAATATGATGACTTTTAGGCGTGGGTGTGTAGCCTGTTCTATTTACAGAACCAATCCACAGTCAGGCAGACCTTGTTACCCTTGTTACACTCAGTTAACCAACAAATATCACTCCAAAAGCAAAGTAAATTATGTAATAGTCTGGGTAACTACAGGGTAACTACAGCCCAAAAGTCATATATTAGCCAGCATTTTGCTTTAAATGGAAAGTTTACCTATTTTCACTGTCTATTACCACTTGTCCGCAAGGTAAGGTGTGTAGTAGTCCATGAGGTCACAAAGCAACAAAATGTCTCTATAACAATGTCTATACTGTTCATAAATCGGCCATTGGTTCATGGACAATTCAGTAGGCTATTGGAAAAATGTATTTTGTGTATGGGTTAATCCAAACAGGAGCTTTTTGGTTTAAATGAAAAGCATTATGACCAGAGAAAGAAACACACTATATTAACGCATAAAAACTTTATCCTGTATGTGAAATGTGTTGGTGATGGTAACTATCATGGGTTGGGTCTGTTTTGCTGCAGCTGGGCCAATTCAGTTATGAATTGTATAGTAGTCTAAAAGGAAATTACTCTAAAAGGAAATTACAGGAGAACATATATTTGATATCATGATACAATAACCCTAAGAATAAAAGTTTTGATGCTACACTGGGTCACACCAGATGCTAAAGTCTCAACAAAAAATAAATGCCAGCGTGCAGCTGGCCATATCTGAGCTATTAAACAAGACACAGAATGGAATCAGTCAGTTCCTTTACCTCAGACTTCCCCTGAGACAGATATGGTATACTATTGTTTAAGTAAAATATTATTTTATGTGATATGCGAATTATATATTTGCTTTGATGATGAATGTTTTCCTAAACATTATTAAATGGATAAGCTAAAGAATAATTAATAATGTAATTGGGTAGAACTAGACAATATCCATTCACTGGAGAGGAACCTAATCATGCTGACAATCTGCTATCCAGTCTTATATTTTGAATGGAAGATTAAGATCATACGATATAGATATATTCTAATTCTTAAATATTATCCTTCGAGTGTGGCAGTAGAGTAAGAAAATGTGTTAGTTTCTGGCAATTGGTTTTCCAAGGTGGAAACCCTGGGCTCTGCTAAAGCTTTCAGTCTGAGCCAGTTTATCTTAGATTTGTGCATAGAGTAACATAATTATGGGAATAAATAAAAGAAAATCAGCAGCTCAGCAGACAAGGTAATGATAGCTCATAGCTAAACATTTTAGCTAGTCATAACCATAAAACCTTTAAAAAAAATACACATAGTAGTCCACTAAAGCAAAGGCATTAATTAAAGGAGAACTTATTACACAAGCAAAGACAAAATAATTTAACATGCAGAATTATTTCACATACACATCCGTGATTCCAATATTAAAATTTAACTTAAATAAGTAAAAAAAACTTTTTTATGACATGAGAGAGTAGTTCAGAGCATGTAGCTGGGGGTAAGAGGAGCACAACAGGAAGAAGAACAACGAAAAAAATACAGCACAGTGGAAAATTGTGCCCCAGTACAACAGTCTAGAAATGGTCCTGCTGTCAACCACAAAATCTTCTTCGATGCTTCAGACATCATAAGAAATGTGTACAGCGTATTCACAAATTTAATTGCAACTGCTAACATGATCCTATATTGGTCCATTTAGAAATCCTCCACAAGGCATTTGTGAAGGTATGCTGCACTTACATATGTTTCTGAGCCTCTTCCTTTCAGCATTATGCTTATGTTTGCAACCTTCAGCAGTCTCCAAGGACCATAGATGCATTTGTAAGCAATTAAAACAATGCCATCTTTATATGAGTGTAACCAATGAACAAAGCTATGTCAGGGTTTCTATTAAGCTGTGTGATATCCACAGTCAGGACATGGCTATAGAGAGAGAAGAGGAGGACACTTAATTAACCTACATACGAGCATATTACCAGCATCATCAGTACATGCTAGCAATGACTAATTATTACCAATACATGCTGTAATGCTACTGGTGTTGAGATTGAATAATTAAGAAGCTTACACAATATCTTACTTTAGTCTTATGTATTACCTTGCATATGAAAGGTCATGTGCTGATTTGCTTTAGGATATGGCTGAGTAATTTGCACACCCTCAACAAATCAGATTACCCATCTCATCTTCCCATCACATCGCCTTAGAATATAGTAAGCTCATTCCAGTTCAAAATTTGCCTTCAGTCCACACACAGAACTGATGAAAAGGTAGAAGAATGCATCACCACAAGTGGGCATATTTAAAACAAGGCATAAGTCAAATCTGCAGCCTGCTGCAAATGATGACAGGCAGAAAGGCCCAGAGCCATACAATCAGCAGATATTGGGCATTATTCATGATGAAGTTGAGTTTTACAGTCTGTGAGGGGGACTTCCAGCTTTTGCTTAAGACTGTTCACATTAAGTGCTGCTTATCTGTTTTCTCACATACATGAACAGAGCAGGTGCACAAAATATCTCGGAAATCAAATGTATTACATTGCATTGCAAACAGAAATCTGAAAGCTGGCAAACACTGTATGCAAGTGTATCTTACTGTATCGTACACTATTCCAGCTAGGGAAGCAGATACCAGTGTCACATGCTTCAATAAAATAATTACGAAGTTCAGAAACAACAAGGAACAGGAAGGTCATTTGGGAAAATTATACGGACACCCTTCATGGTACTATATTTGAGAACATCTACAGCAACATACCAATTCAAGCCAAATCCTCAGTGAAGTTAGAAATCTTTGCTACCCGTCATTATTCCGCTTCATAATGTTTTTTCCCAGCATGCAACTATTACACCAGTCTCACATCACAAACAAAATAACCAGCAAATAAAGGCAACTTTGGAACTCTGTACCACACATACAATCATGGAGGTTTATGGTAAATGCTTGTTTAATGTCCTCTGCACCTTCTTTACCTTGCATTTTTGCAGTGTATAAATAATAAACGCCTGTTTAATGTTTGTACATAATGTCATTAATGTTTGTTACTGTGACACCAAAATATCCTCATTTAGTCTATCTATCCACCCATCCATTCACCAATCCATCCCTCTGTCTATAAATGATTTCTCACATGAGCCTTCCCAATTAACCCATAAAAACCAAATGTGAGAAAACTTGCCTTATACAGCTTTAAAGTAAATGAATGGCTACTTACCCAGAACCAGAGTAACTACTTACTTGCCATCAATGTTCTTATCAGCAATGACTGATCTAATTTCATTAACTATGATAATCAGAAAAGCAAATGAAATGTCAAAGAAAGTTGTTTGATTATGAAAATGAGCTACAAACTCAGTTATGGTAATTGAGTAGAAAGTGACATATTCATGGGGGAGAACAAAAGCATGTTAAACTGGGTGAAAGTAGCATGCATTGACTGTTCAGTAGGGTGTATGGTCACCCAAAACTGTCAAAACACACACAGTGATGTCAGACATTAGGTATGGACAGGATCAGATTGTCCAGCAGTTTTTTTGGAATCATCTTCGCATTTGTTTTAAAATATCCACTAATATTTGTGAACAGTGTAAGTGTCCTACCTCATACCTCAGTAAAAAATATTGGTTGATCAGGTTCTAGCCAATAGAGCAAACTGCTTACCATACTGTTCCAAGTTGCCATGCTATACATTTATAAATGTAAAGTTTTCTAACTTCCTAATGTAAATATTTTTCTAACTTTTATTTCTATGTGATTTGCTCGCGATTTTGAGGCTCTGGTGGTTTAGTGTTGGTGGGCATGGATTCAGTACCTGGGTGCGTGGCACGTTTATAAAACCCAGTGACAGAACTGTCTAGGGTGTACCTGCCAAGCGAATCAGAATTAAGTTCCAAGCTCTTCTGACTCACTGACAAAAAAGTGAGGGGAAAACAGAATGATAAATCTGAGAACACTACAATAAAGGCTGCAGATCATTTAACATTTGATATGAATCCTTGACTACTAATTGCATGTGCAATAACATGTTATTCACCAATATCTGATTAAACCATACAGAACAGGGGTCTGTATGAATTTCCAATTGCCAAAAGGTTTCATGATGGTGGTTTAGCCAAGTGATGACTATTACAGCAGATCTGGGATGCGGAGCAGTAAGCGATCTAGAAACAGTCAGTACTTACCATTGATTTGGTGAAGGGGCGTGCCAAGGTGAAGAGGAAGGTCATGAGCCACCAGCTGTGGTGAATGGACGTATACATCATGTTTCCAGGGTGCACTGCATTGGATGTGACCCCATGGGGGGAGAGGCGACGGTGCAGCTCATTGGAGAACAAGATGTTGCAGAGCTTGGCCCTATTATAGGCCAGAATGGACCAGTAGACCTTCTGGGGTGGAGAGAGAAATGCCAAGTCGACCTTGCCACATGAATCCACCAGATCTGTGAACCTACATCAGCCAAAACAGAGGCTAAACAATCAAAATCTGTACTGGATGAACCATCATAATCACCAATATAACTCAAATAAGCATCGTAATTCTTATATATCTAACGTCCACTGATCCCTTCAGTGGTGATAATCCTAAATCCGATTCTCTGTAGGATTTTCATAGCATGTGCAGGGGAACCTAGCAGGCTACATTCTTCATACAGGATAAGATATTGGGGCAACAAGAACTGGCAATAATAAAGACAAAGGCAAAAGTGTATCTGCGAGGACTATGCTGTAAAACTTAATTATTAGGATCCATATCCAAACTTTAGACTACAAAGTCTATATATATTCAGCTAACAAAACTGTGCTTTACTGTGCTTAGGATTAAGTGGTATTAACATGAAAATGTGAAATTCACAGCAACAAGTAATTTACAGTCCATAGAAAGCAAAACAAAATAGATAGAGTATAGGTCAGGCCAGAGCATGTGCAAACAAGGTGAAGAGAGAGCTTTCCAGGACAGTTATACTCAGACTTAGCTTAATGCACATCAGAGCTGTGACATGATGTTCTTTAATTGGCTCCGAATGAGCTGTTAAACACCAGATGTTTGACAAGGCCTCATGAACATGCGTGTTTGTGTGTGCGCTTAAGACACAAAGATGTGAGAAATTCTCTAACATGGGGATTTGTATGATTATTCCTGGCTCATCCCACTTCCCTTGAACAGAGTCAACATTTGCATTTTCATTATAGCCATTACACAGCAGCCAAACAGACTCTCTCATTTGCTGCTGACAAGCTATGAGTTGTTGGTTTGACGTGATGCATCTCTGCTTGGCTAAGGAACATCTGCAGACAGCTTTTTCCTGCTAGAACCTTACTTGACAAACATGCTCATTCAAAGACATGTATATGGGTCAACAACAAAAGAACAAAGTTTTTTTTAATGGAAGAGAGATATGAGACACTATTCTAACATGATATCAGGTTCCTTGCTCTGTATTTCCACACTCATTAAGCATTGCAGGCTGACCTTACAGGAAGACCATGCTGTTGGGTTTACAAAGGGAGGTTGTATAAAAATGGTCGATAATTGTAATATTTTATAATAGTTTTACTTTTTTTTGTTATGCATTTAGTGTGAACACTAATATATACACACAAAGTAATTTTAACCATATCTACAAAGTGGGAAAATAAGCCCTACATGTATGGCAAAAGTATTTTAACTGCATAGTTTTCACCTGTAATGTTTAGAAAGAATATCCAAACTGTAAGATGGCATGTACTGACTGCAGCTCTGGCTTTTCATAAAAAGACAACAATCCTTAGTGTAACTGTGACAGTAAATACATTTTGTAAAGTCAAAGCTCAGGTCCTGAAATTCCATTGCTTCTCTGCTGCACTTACCAATCTGACTAGGTCGAAGTTTTACCCAGTGCTACAGATACCCAGAAAAGCACAAGCACAATAAGAAATATCTCAGTTTATCTATCCATAATTGGGATACAAGGTCAAAAGCAAACTGTCCATAGCACACTAGGAATGGGTGTGTGGGTTTATTACTCCATCGCCTCAATCTTCTCTAATCTCCCTTTGAAGGGGTTATGGGATAGTTTATGGTTTTGGGCAATATTCTGGAAGGACTGCTTTTTTCAGCATCTCGCCCAATACCATAAGCTATCCCAACAGTGGAGATTAGGTGAAGACTAGATACATTGGGGAGAGGGGTAAATAACCAACAGCATCAAAGTGTCGTGCACTAAAATGGAACAAATGGCACAACCATGACAACCTTTTTTCATTCTACTCAATTATTATTTTTCAATGCTGTTAAAATAACAAAGCATAATATATGCTGAAGCTGGAAAATTGTAGATCAGAAGTCATATGTTAACTGTTAGCTGTTACATGCATGGCTGGCGTTGATAAATGTATTGCCTGAAAGCAAAGCACATAACTGCCCATGACATTTTTAAATTATCAGTAAGATGTTACTGGTCTAAACATGTTTAGCTCTAAAGCTGCGTGTCACATCTATACAGCGAGCCTCAGTTTGAATGTGAAAACAACACAGTTTATATTCCCAAAGCATAACAAAATACACATACCAATCACATATACCTCACATATACCAGTGAGGTATATCATATTAATGCCACTTACCATTTACTGGACCACAGGACCAGCACAGATCAGGTTCTATTTGGGGATCATTCTCAGCACTGCAGCGTTGATGTTGCCCAAAATAACCTGATCTGTGCTGGTATAAAAGGGATCAACAAAGAATGTAAAGAAACAGATGGGTGACAGTCTGTAATTGTTGAACTACAAAGTGCACCTGCAAGTAGAATAAATTCAAATCTAGCTTTATTCTCCAACATTTTGGCGGCAGCTCTGTAGTTACCTCCAAAGTAGCAGTATTTCAGAAACATTTCAGTCATGATTCAGGCCCTGAGTACCGAAGCTGCTTTAATTAAGGTAATTAATGATTTATTAATATCATCAGATATTGGACGTGTTTCTACACTTGTTCAATTAGATTTAAGTTGTAGCATTTGTCAATATATATCATGATATCTGGCACTTTCTTGGTTTAAATCTGACTGACTGGTACCATTTTGTTTATGTACATAATATATGATATATGCTCTCAAAAGTAAAGTATGGTGCCACTTATGGGTCTCTTCTTGGCCCACTATTATTCTCCCTGTACATGTTACACCTAGGTTCAATTATTCATAAACATGCCATTAGTTTTTTACTGCTGTGCACAGCTGTACACATCATGATGCTCTTACAATCAGCAAAATTGAGATCTGTGTTAAGGAGGTAAAATACTGGATGTCTATTGTATGTAAAATGTTAATGTTTAGTGTATGCAATTTAATTTCCTTTAACTTAACTCAGATAAAACTACAGTTTTATTAGTTGGACCCAAGGCTGTGATAGACAGGATGGTTACATTTATGCCTTAATGTGCACACTAGCAACATTACGTACATTTTTTTTCTTTAATTTATGAAATATTGCTAAACTTTTCAAGAGATTTATCATCTCTTTTCAAGATGCAGAGAAACTGGTTCATGCATTTATAACCTCGAGGTTGGATTACTATAAAACTTTAATTGCTGGATTCTCTACTAGATCTATAAATAAACTTAAGGAATGCTGCAGCTCAAGTGCTAACTAGAACTAGAAAATGTGAAAATATTAGTCCTGTTCTGTCATCTCTAAACTGGTTACCAGTTAATGGCTTCATTCAAAAGGTGCATGATTTTTTTTAGTTCCTAGTCACAGCAGCGGGAAAAAGCTCTTTTATACATGCCCCCTATAGAGTGATTAAGACTCACTCTAAATTTTTAAGTCTAGGCTAAAAACATAGCCTTGTCATGCCCTGACTTTGGGCCAGGATTGTCTTGTGTTGCAGTCTGGCTGGCCTGGGTATCGGTCTTCCTGATCTTGACTTGTGCATCCTTGCCTATGGGCAGAGTTGGGGGTTTATAGTCAAAAAGATTTATGGTGATCTGGGGTTTTGGGTTGCTGTCTTCTTGCCTCCTTAATGTGATCACTCAGGTTTGTTGATTGCTGTGGAGGTGGGTTGCTGATATCTCATTTGATCCCTCTGTGTTTTGTTGCCTTCTGGTTCTCCTCTCTCTAGCTATTGTGCTGTAGCTAATGCTGCCGCTGAGTTTCATGCTGCACATGGCATCATTGGTTGTTAATAGTATCTGTTCTCTTAACAGCAACTAACTACATTTTCTTTTTTCTCTCTGAGCTCGTGTTCCAGTACCAGTTCCAGCCCCACACACCAAATGTTTCTCTGCTTCTGTTTCACTCAAGTTGTTTCTGCATATTTTATGCTATTTTAAATAATTTATTTATCTGTTATTATTTATTTAGTTTGTGTTATTTGAACTATTTTATTTTAAGATTTAACATCTAAGTCCCCCAAAGAAGATGGGTTCCTTTTTGAGTCTTCCAAAGGTTTCTCCCAAGGGAGTTTTTCCTTACCTCTGTCGTCCTAGGCTTGCTCAATTTGGAATTGGCCCTAGTAGAAAATATAATATTGCAAACTTGCCTTGAGACAATGCACCATTGTAAAAAGCAATTTGACTTGACATGGTAAGTGTCCATCTAAAGAAGTGGAGAGGGTCCACCTAATCAAAAATACTGAACTCAAAATGAGACCTATTAAAGCTGTTGGTCCCAGAGGTGAAGTGGACAAAGGTTCCAAATACAGGAACAAGGGAAGTGTGTGATGTAAAATGCTCTGACCTGTGAGACTCAGAAGAAAGGACCACCACTCGAGCAGGAGCCGAACACACCAGCACTTTCTGCAGCAGCTGCACTAGATAGAAGTGGCCAAGGTGGCAGATCTGGAAAGTGGATTCCAGCCCGTCTTCTGTCAGGCACCATGGCTGTGTACACACTCCTGCATTACAAATTAGGATGTGCAGAGGCCTACATAGGGACCAAAAATACACAAGCCATAATTTTAAATAACATAAATATGAACTTTTTTCTATCTATTTTATGACCGTTGTTTAATTTGTTTCTTCAGTAGGAATCTCTTCACCTGCACACTATAGAAGAAGTAAATATAGTGTTCGCTACTATTTTTGTGTAAAGGCAATTGTTCATGAACCCAGCAGACTTAGGATAGGACCCTTAAAAGACATGTATTGAAAATAGCACAATTTTGAAGAAAATAGGGAGAGGGGAAAAGGGCACAAGAAAGAAAGGTGAAAGAGGGAGGACAATGGTTGCGAAAGGTGAGAGAAGGAAGCAGTGGATGTGAGAAAGCAGCTAATGGCATCAGCTGGCATCTGGGCTGGGATCCAGCTAGAGATGCAGCCACTCTGTAAGATCAGCAAGATCAACCTGAGGAAAGGTGAGTGGGAACGAATAACATTTCAGGTCATTTATTTTGTGTTAATGAACCCAATACTGCAATGCATATAAAATACATCTAAAAACATATTAACAGTATTAACCACCTCTTCTGTACTATGTTAATATAGAACATTTCACAAGAATAAATATTACTCAGTTTTTACTTTCATTTGCAAAGCAATTAGAGGAATAATAGATTTTATGCCCTCAGGCTTAGTTGCAAATTCCAACAGATCCATAACAAGGTCATTCCACATATGGCTGTAAGAGCCATCTGAAAAAGTCCAAACCACTGTAGGATGCTTTCTTTGACAGTGTTGCTCCACTGGTCTTGAACCTATGATGGTGCAGCAGAACAATCTGAATCCACCCAACCAATTTTTAATTTCTTTCATTAGAATTAATTATGGGAGCCATAGGCAATTTGTGTACTCTATGTTTAAAGGTGCCTGCACTATTAATTAAAAACTGGTTTCTGGAAAATTAATGGAGAAATTGCTACTTGCCTAGTAAAATAAGTCTTCCTCAGGAAGAAGACAAATTTATTGTGCATTTCCCTCCAGCTTCAGGAACATTAGAGTGTCAGTGCAAGAACAAGAAAATATACATACATACATACATCTACACACACACACACACACACACACACACACACACACACACACACACACACACATAAATATATATATATATATACTAAAACTAAAACTAAACTGAAGAACTGCTGGACAGTCTGATCCTGTCCATCCCCCATCACTGTCAGTGTGTTTTGGCAGTCTTGGGTGACCATAAACCCTACTGAACAGTCAATGTGTGGCAATTTCATCCATTTTAACACGATTCTGTTCTCCCCCATGAATATGTCACTTGATACTTAATCATGATAATTGAGTCATTGCATCTCATTTATGTAATCAAACAACTTTTTGACTTTCATTAGCTTTTCTGTTGATCTTGTTTCATAAAATAAAATGAAATGCTTCTTTTTTAAATTGATTCATATACATTTTGAAATATCCCCTAATTTTTGTGAGCACTGTATATAGAGTGGGATATATGTACCAGTATATAGACAGGTGATTTTGCAAGTTTCCCAACCTACAAAGAATGGAGAGGTCTGTAATTTTTTATCATAGGTGCACTTCAACTGTGCAAGACCACACTGTATGTTTTTACATTATGATTTTTAAATTTGTTGCATGAAATAGTATTTTTGCATTTTAATATTTGAAGTTTTTGACACAATAGACAAACAGAACATAATATTTGGTACAGATACTTTTGTTTGCAATTACAATTACCAATTACAGAGGTCACATGTTTCCTGTAGTTCTTGACTATAATGTGGGCCCACTCCTCCATATAGATCTTCTCCAGATGTTTCAGGGCAACACTGAGTTTCAGCTCCCTCCGAACATTTTCTATTGGGTTCAGGTCTGGAGACTGGCTTGGCCACTCCAGGACCTTAAAATGCTTCTTATGGAGTGACTCCTTAGTTGCCTTGGTTGTGTATTTCAGGTAATTGACTTGCTGGAAGATTTCACAACACATATTAAATGGTCTTACTGGTCTACCTTATCTTCAATATGGAGCACTTTTCCTGTCCCCTGTGTTTCCACCCCCATGGTTCACAGTTGGGACAGTGTTCTTGGGGTTGTACTCATCCTTTTTCTTCCTCCAAATATGGTGAGTGGAGTTCATACCAAAAAGCTCTATTTTGGTCTCATCTGACCTTCACCCATGCCTCATCTGAATCATCCAGATGGTCATTAACAAATTTCTCTGGCAACATTTGCTGACATGAGCAGGAGGACCTTGTGTGTCCTGAAGGATTTTAATCCATGATGGCATAGTGTGTTACTAACGGTCATCTTGTGATCCCAGCTCTCTCCAGTCATTGACCAAGTCCTCCTGTGAAGTTCTGGGCAGATTCCTGACCCTTCTCAGAATCATTCTTACCCCATAAGGTGAGATCTTTAAAGAAACTCCAGACCGAGGAAGATTGACAGTCGTCTTGCATTTCTTCCATTTTCTAACAATTGTGCCAACAATTGTCACTTCTCGCCTGCATATTGTCCATTACAGCCTTGTGCAGGTCTACAATTTTGTACCTGGTGTCCTCAGACATATATTTGGTCTTGGACATGGTGGAGAAGTTAGAGTCTGATTGATTGAGTGAATGAGTATGTGGACTGGTGTCTTTAATACAGGTAATGAGTACAGAATAGGAGGGTTTCTTAGAGAAACAGGTCTGTGAGGCCAGAATTCTTTCTGGTTGGTAGGTGATCAAATACTTATTTCATGCAAGAAAATGCAAATATATTATTTAAAAATCATACATTTTTAGATTCTATCGCTCACAGTTGAAGTGTAACTATGATAAAAATTACAGGTCTCTCTATTAATTGTAGGTGGAAAGATTGGGAGTGTATACATTACTTATTCCCCACCCACTGTATAGTACTGTATAGTTTTGAGTGCGATTGCACTCCTATTATGACGAAAGATTTTCAAGTTAAAATGCTCTACCACAGACTTGCCCTTACCCTGCTTTAATCACCATTACACATCTACTTCTGTTTCAGTTTAGATCAATTTGCACATAATGTCATTGTTTAGTAGCACCTGGTTGTTAGATTTGTTTAATCTTGCACTGGGCTATATGCTTAAAGTCCTGAAGGTTTTTGCATCGCTAAAGTGTTAATTTACTTGGTTACTTTTTTTTTTGTACAAATGTTTGCATGACTTAATTGTAAATTCAGCAGTCTCCTTAACTATCTTTTGCTTGGTGCAGGCCAATTATTTGACTCTTCTGAAACACAGTAACATCTTGTTCCTTTTTCTATTTCATATATCACAAGAAATGAGAAGCTGGTCACGGTATCAGTTAGGGGTAATATAATTGTTGCAAGCTGAAATATTCTCCCTCTGCACCTTCACACCCAAGCAGTCTGAAAATCCATCTCAGTCACACAAATGGAAGCTCAAGGAGAAAGTGGTGTGAAACAGCTTTGTTAAAGCAGAAATAAAATCAAGTATGGTTAGAGATTTTTATTCCAATAACCAATAACGAGGTAAAATGTGACAAATGTCAAAATACTGAGGCAATACCATAAACCTGTGAAACATCTAAAAGGCAGACACACAGCACGAGAAGCTGCACGATAGGCCTTCAGAGAGGAGAGGCAAGACAACACAGATAGTCACTCTAGCTTCCAGAGTGAACCAGGAGTTCCCTGGCAAGGGCAAGTAATATCAAGGTACCAATGTAACATTAGGATAAGTTAATTGTTTAAACAAAAATCAGGAGCTGCATTTCCTGTGGAAAAGCAATTGTTTCCGAATGGCCTAGTACAGTAGTGCACATCTATCTCAAAAACTAGAATTGTAAATCCTGTAACATCAGGTCATCCTCCAAATTAAACATTTAAAATAACACTTTAAAAAGATGATACGATTAAAGTGTGTTTTCTGTATTGTTATTTAAACCACCCAGAACATATAATCAAATACTTGTTTTTTCTTCCACACATAAGAAAAATGCTAAACCAAGGAGCACTGGTGAAAGCATCATGCAAGTGGTGTGAAGCAATACTGGTGAGGGCATCAAGCATCATTGTTCCAAAAACAAAGAAAGCACAGAAAGACATTATGCTGCATTTAAATTAACTCTAAATTATAAGGTCAGAGCACAAAATTGTGTCATTAGTAACATTGATGCATTCCTGCGCAGAGCCACCAGTCTTATTTACTTTTATTGACTGATTTTATAGTTCAAGTGATGTTTCCTTTAAATGGAATAGAAACTCTGCATAACAAAGTCTAGTACACGAAGGGATGAATGCAAAATGTACACATTTATTTGTTTGTATTTCATTTACTTGACATATTAGCATACACTAAAATTTGACAGATAGATCAAGCCTAGATCAATCATTTTTGTTTATCTACAATATTTATGCTGAAGTTGAACTGAGTTGATGTTATACTATGTTTCACAAAGTTCAGATTCAGAGTGGTGAGTTCCTACCATCAGTGTTTTAAAAGGAAAAAAACCCACCAACCTCCTCAATGATGCTTGAGGGCAATACATGATATTTATTCTGGTTTAAACTGACAAAAGGGCTACAAATCCGATCTAATGCTGGTTACAGGAGGACACAACACAGTGCATCAAACACCGAGGATCAGTATCAGCCAGAACTCAAAGCTGACCCCTGTCCACTGGCAAAAGGACCTACAGTTGGCAGTGTTGGAATAAGGCTTTAAAGCAATTAAACAAGGTTGTCTGAACCAATGAGTTCTGCTTTCTTTGACATCACATGGACAGTTAAGAACGGGTGTGCCATTTTCCTGGGGAAGTGAGTATGCACTGTAGGAAGAATACAAGCCAGTGGAGGGAGGGTGATACTTTGTTCACTGTTCTACTGTGCAATGTCAACATGACTTCCCTGACCTAGGGTATCCCAATATAGGCCACATAGCTAAACATAATTGTGGATCAAGGGGTCATAAAAGACCACAACAGTTACAGTTTTATTCCAGCAAACAGTTAACAATTTCATTTTTACACTTTTTTAAAATAATTATGTTAAATTATTTCAAATGAATTTTGCATCATTTGGGGTAACTATACTGGTAAAATATATTTTATTAAATTAGAAATTTACACGTTATGTAAACTTATTCAGTGTATAGCAGTACTATTTATGTTCATGTTATATGAAGTAGAAGTAATGCAATTTATTGGAAAAACACATGCCAAGATCTTGAGAAAACATAAAATTAGCTGATAATAATGTAAACGGACATAGAAAATCTTGACACGTGGCTGTTAAGGGTGTGTAATTAAAACAAGAGAGTAGCACCCATAGAGGTGGAGGTGGCTGCACAAGAAAGAGAGGCTCTTTAACTCTCAAGAATGACACACGTGCACAGTTTCTGGATGGAACTTAATGAAGCATGATGTTAGAGGAGGGGATGATTGTACCTGAGTGACTACTATTAAATTTAATGACTTTCACGCTTTTGTCTAAAGGCATGTAATGGAAGAGGAACATGTTTGCGATCACCACTGAACTGCAGACCGTTGATCCCAAGGGCAGCAACTACACAAGACGATGCCAGAATCAGACACAAACAGTCAGCCACCCAGTCCCATGGCACAATGGTTTACCGGTAGTTGCCTCAGCCTCAGTTTCTCACAAAGAGGACCTGTAGTGTTCTTTTAATTTAACAATTTTTAAATCTGTCGAGATTTGAGGAAAATAATAATACATGAATAGAGGTTTTCAGGTAACAGCTTACCAGACAGCAAAAAGGACTATATGTTTTCTTTCTTTACAGCAACCTCCAGTCCGAGTTTCATATCTGTGGTGGCTGATTGAATGAGCCTCGGTGGGAGAGAGGACCATGTATTGCTGTTTGGCCCATAAACTCAGGCTAATTCTCCTGGTGTGGCCTGTGATTTAACAACATGCCTTTACAGCAGTCTCACTCACTAATACAGCTCCCTGCCAGCTCGGTTCTCATAAGCAAAAACCTAACAAATGGCTTTAATAGGCAAGCCCATAATGTAAAAACTCCTTTTAAACTTATTAACGCAATCAAGGAGGTCTACCGCAGATGTGCAATTTACATGCTCGGCTAGCGGGGGCGGTAATGAGGGAGCAGGGAGAAATAACCCTACATATTTACTTTGAAAGAACCCCCAGGGCATGACCTTTGACCTGAGAATAATCTACCAGCATAAAAGAGCGATTACGTTTTCTCCCTCCACTCTGACTACCCACCATTAAGGGAGTGTGTTTATGGCCTACATAGCAGGCTGGTGTAACAGAACACAGCTTTTAAACACACATGCACAGACACAAACACACACTCACACAAACATGCACACACACACCCACACGCGCGCACACACACACACACACACACACACTCACACACACACACAAATACGTAGATTATAGTCTACAGCCCAATTGCTTGTCCACAGTGTGTAGTAGTGAAGTTGATGTTCACACAGTGCAGATGCAAATGCACAGTAGGTAGTCACATACTTTAGTTACACACGCACACACACACACACACACATTTAGGATGGTCCTAAGTCTCCTCTGATCAGGGACTCTCCCATATAAGTAATAATCGTCCCCTAAGGAATCCTGCAATCCCTCTTTACTTCTCTTTTTCTAATGATGCCGTTTTTCCTCTGCCTCCTTCATATCTGTTCACAGAACAATAGGCCGCTGATGAGCTACACTGGTGTTGTTTTGTTGCCCATGAAATAGGTCTCCAATCAAATCTTCCAAAGCGCCATGACAGGAAATGTAACGTCTAGGAGAAGGTCCCTTTAGGTTTTAAGGAATCGAGATACTGAATGCAGCATTGAGCAGTACCTTTTTAACCTCACTTTTGTTGGTCAGGGCCATGGTGGGGGGGGGGGCGAGTGGGGGTAGGTGTCTGAAGAATATCCTGTAATTCTCTGGCGAGAGTGCTACCTGGATGGGTGCCAGTCTCCATCGCAGTTCTTCATAACCACCCAACCTCCAGGTCACAAACCCAGGTCCACAGATCCTGCTATTTAAAACCCTTGGCTCTTGGCCTTGGGTCACAGGGGCTGCTCCAATTTGCAATCCTGTCCCAGTTGTTACCAGGTGCGTGGTGAAGACCACATTCCACATCATCGGCCTTCACATTACACATGTCTATGTGAAAGTAAACTGCTTCAAGTGACATGTTGTAAAACTGACAGTATTATCGCTAACGAATCAGACAGGAACATTCGGTACGCTGAATTATGTGCAGGAATAAAGAAGGGTGAAAAACGTAACGGAAGCCGTCTGAATCAAACTGAACAAAAGGACTACGGAATGCTAAATCCCCAAATTATCTCCCAGCAATGGTCTAAGCCCAATTTATTCCTTCAGCACATTTCCAATGGAGCATTGTCTCAAAGCAGCTCTAGAATTTCGTTTCGTCTCCGAATATCTAAGCCAATCCCAAACTGAGTAAGCCTAGGGTGGCAGTGGCGAGGAAAAAACTCCCTAAACGCCATAAGAAGAAGAAACTTTGAGGGGTCCAAGACTCAAAAAGGGAACAATGCACGACGCATGAGCGACAGTAAGTTCAGTGCAAGTGCAGCTTAAATGTGGCATCAGAGCGAGTTTGTTTGATTGGATAGCAGCCTTAACGCCAAGTTTCCTTTCCTTGCTTGATTGCGGCTGTTTGTCATCATGATGCTCTGTGTCAGTCATCGACGTGGAGCAACAATGCAACACAGACACAAAGCAATGAGTATTTCCTGTGCTCGATGCAAATGTTCCTAATAACCTTCCTTGCCTGACCATTTTAATTACAACCCTTTAATTTCATGAATAAATCCAACCTGCTGCAATAGTGCAGATTGCGTGGGAGGGGGGTAGGTGGGGTAATTATAGAAGGCAAGCACAATGAATTCATCATTATACTGGAGCCTGAACATTACAGCTTTTCTGAAACAATGCAGAAATCCGCTTAGTCAACTTTCGACAACTGCGGAGGTGCAGTCGGGATTCACTCATCTGCCAGGACTTGAATGGAACAAGTAAATATATATGCTAATTTTCTAGTCCCGAATGATATGTTGTGTAATCTTGACTGAAAGCCGTGACAGGAGAGCACTCCTTCAACGGTTTCTTGGTTGCATAACTTTTTTAAGTGTATATTTTAAAACCAAGAACTATATAAAAAAAAAAAGCTTTTCTTGTGGACCGCCTGTAACATCTTTATTTATTTGTTTGATTGTGTAACATGACGTCTGCATCACAGGCTGTTCCTGACAGGTTCAGTTCATCAGTCAGACACACGCTGGTGGTAGTTAGTGGTAGTTTGATTTGCAATTCAGGCCAATCTTTGGATTGAAATTGAAATCCACACGTTTCCATTCTGAATCCGTTATAGGCATGGCAAGACCTGCAAGGGGAGCAAGAAGCAAGCAAGTGCGAGCCAAGAAACGTAGCTTGTTATGAAAGATTGTTCAGAGTGTTCGGGGTCCTCGGACTGTCTGATGGGCAAGTGTACCTAATAGATGACTAGCTCTTTATGGGGAGGGCCTGTCTCCAGGTATGATGTGATTTATCATCAAATGTTGAGCTGACATCCATGATGAAAGACAAACATTGAGATGAGAGTTGGGACCTGCACATCTGACTGCAGATGAATTAGAAAATGAGTTGGTTGGCATCAGTGTAGCAATGGCTTCTCTGAGAGGGCGGGTGTAGAAAGAGAAAATAAGAGGACCCACCCAGCACTGAGACTTGTGGGATTCCTGTTGAAAGTACATGTTGATCGGTGTTGGATCTTCTCCATAATATGTAATATGATCAACCCTTGGTGAAGGAAGCAAGTCACTGCCTTGCTGGGCCTGTGATTCCAGGGCTGGAGAGGTCAGAAAGGAAAATCTTGCCCATGTAAAAGACACGACAACAGTCAAGAATGATCGTGACCAATGCAAGTTTGGCTGCTCCGCCAGCATTCATCTTCTCCAAAACGTCCTCCGGGACGTTGTCTGTGGAGAACGCTGAATCCTTTAGGTCATTCCCTATTACAACATTTGATAATTCAAGTGTTTTTGAGAGAAAATAAAGACGCGGAATGCTCTAGTAGTGGACATGTGCTTCTTCGAGATAGGAATGACTCTAGCCGGCTTGGAAGCAGAGTTGCTCAAGACCCGAGCGATCAAAGGAAGTTGTTATGCAGACGTTGGGTTTACTGATGACGGAATGGAATCCAACAGAAACGTGGCAGGATTGTTGAATGATGTTGAAGACTTATACCTGTAGAACGGAGTAAAGCGTGTAGGAATGACAGCAGACGAGAAAGCATGGCACTTCTTGTTCATCTCATCAAAGAATGCGGCAACACCGTAAGCAGTTCGGGTGGATGGGAGGAGGATAGGATGAGGAGTGATGAAAAGATTGCATGGATTTTACGTGGGTTAGAGGCGGATGTTTCAGTCTTTCCTTTGTTGAAGGATGTCTTAGTAGCAGTCGCATCAGAGGAGAACTTGGACAGCAGATAGAGAACGAACAGAAGAGTAGAGATCAGCATCAAGCAGCTCTTAGTTCTCTTTAAAAACTATGTGGTATGAGCCGGCTTTATAATAAGCAGATTTTCATGACCTAGATGAGAGGGGGAAGAGGGGGGTCAACTTATGAAGATCAACTGAAGAAGAAATTAAATGTGTTGGTGGCATTACTTTTGGAAGGGCAAAGACAGAAATGTAGTGTAGGAAAGTTGTTAAGATGTCAGGACACAGGAAGAAGACAGTGTGGCAGGGAAAGGGAGTGAATGTGTGACAGGCTGTAGAAGTGTGTGTGTGTGTGTGTGTGTGTGTTATGTAATTAGAAACTGTCTGTATGTGACAAGTGTGAAATATTTTGCGCTGTAATTACGACCCAAGCAGTTCTTTCAGAACAGACCAGGGAACTGACTGAGGAGTACCGAGACATGTGCAGAAGCTGTGAAAAACGAAACAACTTTAACTCATCAGCCTCCTGCCCCAAATAGAGACAAGTTCTCACACAGAAACGAATTTGTCCTGCTCAATATTATAATATCGGTGCTTCTAAGGATTGTAGGCTCACCTTTCAGTCTGCCTACACTGTTTATCAAAACTTTGTGTTATCATTAGCAGGACTTAAATTCGTCAACTCAAAAGGCATTCCTCCGCCAGTCAGCCATCAGAGGGCTATCAGCCCACTTTTGTATGTAAATGCATGACAGAAATCTGCTCTGGTCTCTCTTTCTACATATGCACATACGCTACAGTTTTGCTGTTAGTATATAGTATAACTTCTGTATACGGAAATAAGGCAATGATTGTATCAAACCAACAAACTAAGGTTGAGACCAATAGACCTAACATACATGCCTTTGGACTGCGGGAGGAAACCGGAGTACCCGGAGTAAGCCCACACGGACACGGGGAGGACATGCAGACTCCACACAGAAAGGACCCAGGGATTGAACCCGGGACCTTCTTGCTGTGAGGCGGTCCCCGTGACAATAAAATACAACTGAATTCGAAATGCAGTTTTTGCAAATTATGAACATGTGCAAGAGAACGGAACGATTCTGGACGATATCGTAGGAAAATATCGGCAACATGCGGGAAAAAAAAAGATTGCAATGTTAATTCTCTTAACAATGAGTATAATGGCTGACAGGTGAGTATATTCAGGGACGTCATGCGCCTCATTCCTGCAGATAAACCTAAACCTGGAGGTGAAAGAGAAACTCTGAAAGCAAATTTTCGACTCCGTGTACAAACATAAGCTCATAAACAAGCCACCATATTTTGCATGTAACCAAATCTGTGTTAAATCGGTTTTTTTTCTTATCAGCCCGGACATTGCTGAAAAGCGCAAGATGTAATACGTTAGAGCTAAAGCGTACACTGTTTAAGTATTTAAACTTTTAGGCGCTTTGTCGGCCTATTAATAAAGCATGCCTGGTCAAACCGCTAACAAAATCACTTGGGGAAAAGCTGAGTTCGGGGCAGTTTTTGACCTATTATTACCCAGCAGACGAGTGAGTCAGCAGGCTCCTGATATGGCAGTATTTATGACCTGCCACTCAGTAGTTTCCCTGCCAAACGTTCCTCCCATTTGTTACACATTTTAAATGCACAGAACTCTAAACGCACTGTGTGGGAATTTTCGAACTGTGCTGGTGGACTGAGTATTATTTGTTAAATAATGCCTTTTTTTTAAAACCATTTCCGATTTGCAAATGCAGTAAAACTTGTTTCGGAATGCTGTGTTTTTCTGTCTTGTTCCTTATAATGTGCTCAAGGTCAATAATTCGATTACACCAACTCTGCTCTGATGTGAAAAAAGCTGGGTATTAGTGTACTGCAGACCATACATTTTATTAGCGGTAGTGCAGAAGGAAATGAGTTCCTGATTTCGAGCTCTGTGCAGTTGCGTATTTCAGCATCCTTACTGGAATTTGTAATAATAACATAATGTTAGGTGAGGCCCATGGCATCAGGATGTTCTTGCAGATAAAGTAATGGCCTTATTTCCCCTGCATTAGCTGCAATTGAAGCACGTGGTTCTGCCTGAGCAACGGAGTAACTTTATACTACAGTCTATAAAATCTTATTCGTCTTAATCCTACTTGCGGTTGGAAACAGGAAGATTTCACGTGTAAAACGCATATGTGACTATATATACACTGTGTGTGTATGTGTGTGTGTGTGTGTGTGAGACGAGATGCGGTTGTTTTGCACATGGCTCTGAATCAATTAGAAAAAGCCTCACGTTTACACACAAACTGCTTTAATATTCAGCAAATAAAGCTCCTATTTTAGTTTATTGCGCTTGAAGTTGCGCACTTAATAAACATTTACTAACTCCCGTTTTAAAATGATTGCACGCTTACAGGAAATCGTCCCCCTGCCCTTACGCACAATCTTAGGCAGTTGACATGATTAAAGAAAGAGGTTAAATGCGTGTTTGTGTTAAGATCTAAAGTTTCGTAGGATTTTTCTTTCCAAAAGAGTACTTTACTCAGAACCTTGTAGGTATGAAAATAAATAAGCCGAGCAGACACACAGTATAGCTTATCGGTATCATTTTCCTTATGGCAATGTGCAAGCTGTATTTATTTATTACCATCATTGCAGCTGAAGATATAAGGAAAACATCATTTCATTCAAAGTGTAGTTTTTTGCAAATTAGAAACAAATGCGCTACAAAAATCCTGAATGGAAAACAAGGCCAAATTCAGGAAACTAAGAGAGTTATACTAGGATGATGTGGAAATGAAAAAATTAAAATATATAAGGGGATTTTTTAATAAGCGAATGACGTATCAAGCTGTAAGTCACCTGATTCTGCTCCTCCTGATCAGACCAAAAAACACACCAAAATATGTAACGTTATCGCTCTTCTGGAATTCCGTAAACCTTGGGACGGAAGTCGAGCTTAAGTGGTTTTAGCCAAGTGAAAAGTGCTTATCATCATTCATACCTCACTTTACACTTCATAATTCCACCTTCTCATGCTTACAAACTTCTAGATGACATCTGCAGTACTGAAACTCTCTGACAGGACGATAAATAAAAGTGATTTTACTCGAACACAGCAGCCCTGTCCCTGTTTCAGTAAGGGCCTGGGTGTATTTACGTACCACATATTTGATCTACATAAGTAATTGCGATTTCTTTCCATGTAAATAACAGACGAGCAATGACACTAAACACTAAAGAGTGTCCTAAGAGAGAGCCTGAGTATTTGGTTTTCAGCCTGAGGGTTCGGTTTCATCACATCATAGAACCTCTTAGTAAGTAAATGCTACTCTAAAAAAAAGACAAATATTTTGTGTCGATCAGAAACCTAGTGTTCTACTATTAAAAAACAAAAAAATCATACCTGCTTTAGTAGGGTAAAGTTCATAGGTTGATGCTGGGATCGAGGATTGGGACTGAGAAATGCTTGCTGTTCGAACCTCAAACCCTTATCGTCTTGGTTCCTCCCGAGGTTTCTTCCTACTATTTTGGGGAGTTTTTCCTTTCCACTGTCGCCCTGGGCTTGCTCAACTTGGGATTGGCCTTTTAGATAATTGTATTA
>JAUZST010000652.1:614-11451 GCA_034779995.1 Parotocinclus haroldoi
TCATAAAAAATAGGGAATATTTCAAAGTGAATATAAAACGATATAAAAAAGAAGCATTTGATTTTATTTCATTAAACAAGATCAACAGAAAGCAAGTTAAGAATCAAAAACCTGATTGAGTAGCAAGTGACATATTTATGGGGGTGAACAGAAGCATGCTAAACTGGACGCGAGTGCCCCCGCATTCAGTAGGGTGTATGGTCACCCAAGACAAAACACCCTGACAGTGATCTTCTGCAGCTGTAGCCCATCTGCTTTAGGGTTTGATTTACTGTGCATTTAGACATGCTCTTGTGCCTACATCCGTGGTACCGAGTGCTTATTTGAGTTTTATTGATTATTTGAAGTTGCACTGAGTTTCTGCCTTTGAGATTGGCTGATTAGATTTTTGTGCTAACAGGTGTACCTAATTATGATTAAGAGTTTGCATGAACCCTTTGTGAATTTGTTAAAACATATCTCAGTTTAGTGCACAGCTGATGTCTTGCTGTCAGTAATTTGTTTAGATTGCTGTCTATAATTTTAGTTTGATGTTGCATGTGCTTACACTTACCTGCAGCTGGGTACAGACTTTAGAGGGGAACAGCTGTCCCCCATTGCTAGCCAATCAGTCATGGGGGCACTAAACATTAATTAGATTGTGGCTGTTACCATGGAAATAAAGAACATTAAGGGCATAATTGCATTAAACTAAACCTATATCTATGGCCTGCGGCATGGCTAACTGACTATTTTAGAATATGCTTTTGGAAAGGTGCTGGGGCATTCTGGCATTGTAGTGCCTATAGTGGATTTGTATGGTGCACCCTTCTGCATGGTGTCGATACTTTAGGTGTAGTACATTGTTAGTTAATACTGATCTTTTTTTCCTGCTCCTGTTTCTTCCCCAGAAACTTGGCATTCAATAAATGAGGTTGTATATCGGGTGTATATCGATTCTGGTTCTTATTGATTCCAAGTTTCCATTCCAAAATGGTGAAAAATATGTTCCAGATGTTTAGGTATAAAGTGTGTCTTTTTAAGATTTCAAGTTAAAAAGTAATCTTTTTTTTTTTTTTTTTAAATTAAGCTATTGGCTTCCTATTTAACTTGTTATAAGTAAAAAAAGTAATTGACAGGGATTATTACTAATTGGTACTAAACCGGTGCCCTTGGAACACCAAACGTCTCTGTTACTACAGGTTATTAGTACCCTCAACTGCTGAAATGTAGAATGAATTTGATTGAAAAATGATTTGGACCACGCGTTTATTATTTCAGCAGTAGAGAAAAACTTTTGTAGTCTAGACTATTAAGATTTAAAGCTGGTTCAGGTTGTTTTGTAATTTGTTCCTTCATTGTTTTAGCCATTGTGTTCCTCAGCAAATACTTGAAATACTTGATGATACTGTAAGACTAAAGGAAGTCAGTTGCACTTTTACAGTAAAGTGAATTAATGAAAGCTGAGTTGATAACTTTGGTTCCTTTTATATGACGTTCAGTAGTTTAATGCAGTGCTGCAGCATTTCTCTGAACTTGAGTGAGTTTTTGTTCTCCATATCAGTGACTATGACTATAGGGGCATACTGCTGTTTTTCGATATGTAGCTTGTATTAAAAAACAGCTGTATAAGCAAATGTATGACCAAGCGTATCAGGACGTTCCTGATGTGTGCTAGGCTTAACTCATTTGCAGGGGGTAAATACCAAAATACCAAAAATTATCTCAAGGCAGCAGAGAAGCTATACTTGATCTGGAGTTAGCTTCTCCGTGTTTGTCCTCATCATGTTTTGTTGGCACTAGTGAAGGTCGCCTAAGAGAAGGAAACAGTGTTGTATGTCCAGTTAGAAATATCTACCATACTTGCTTGAATAGAATTCTCTTTTCTAAAAATAGATGTGTTGTTTCATGATTGTTTCACATAGCTAGCATGTGTTTTTGTTCATGGTGGGTACATAATCATTAATGGTCAGCACTATAAAGTGTGCTTATTGTGCTACGTTGTTGTTCCACAGACTGTTGAATGAACAGTACTACTGAGAATTCACGTGCTATGGAGGAAATCGAGGATGCACAAGGCCTCATCCTTCCACTCTATCATGTGATGAGTACAGTCCAGTGAGGAAATTGGCTGTAACTGGTAGAAAAACTATGTAATGCACATAGAAGACAAATAACATTTTCTTAAGGAAGAGGAATCATGCTTTTTAAAGTCTTTTCAACTTGAGAAGTTGCAATATGGTGTCTAACCTGCTGTAGAGAAAAGAATTATTGTGGATCGTTAAGTAGGCCACAAAATGGACATAAAATGGCAACAATTGCATAGTAAGTTTTTGCTTTTCATATACAGATATAAAAACCCGATTCCAAAAAAGATGGGACAAAGTACAAACTGTAAATAAAAACGGAATGCAATGATGTGGAAGTTTCAAAATTCCTTATTTTATTCAGAATAGAACAAAGATAACATATTAAATGTTTGAACTAAGAAGATCATTTAAAGAGAAAAAAATAGGTGAATTTAAATTTCATGTCAACAACACATCTCAAAACTTGGGACAAGGCCATGTTTACCACTGTGAGACTGTATCCCCTTTTCTCTTTACAACAGTCTGTAAACGTCTGGGGACTGAAGAGACAAGTTGCTCAAGCTGAGAGATATGAATGTTAATCTATTTTGTCTAACGTAGAATTCTTCTCCTCTTTAGTTCGAATAACACGGCGTCCCTAATTTCCGTAAAGAACTTAAAATTTTGATTTGTCTGACCACAGAACAGTTTTCCACTTTGCCACAGTCCATTTTAAATAAGCTTTGGCCAAAAGAAGACGTCTGTGCTTCTGGATCTTGGTTAGATACGGCTTTTTCTTTGAACTATAGAGTTTTAGCTGGCAATGGCGGATGGCACAGTGTATTGTGTTCACGGATAATGTTCTCTGGAAATATTCCTGAGCCCATTTTGTGATTTCCAATACAGAACATACATATTCTTCCTAAAAGAACATGTTTCTCTAACATGATGGATGAGAAGTGTGAAGATGAATACCAGAAACTTGCCATTTCTTCATCCAGTTCCATGATCACTTTAACAACAGATGCACTTATTTAAGACTTTAATATGGATAATTAGAATTTGATAAAGGATTTCAAAGAAATGTAGATTTCTTTGCAAGTTCCATGCCTGTTTGAATAACAGAATAACTCACTTTTTTGTTTATGTTTATTAAGCTGAAGAGTAAAGTTTTTCACTTTAATATAAATCTGGTTTACATTTTGTATTGTGCTGCATTATTAACACAGTTTGTTTTCAGAATAAAATTAATTTACACAAGATTATCAGTATTTTCATTGGAAGAAAAGTAATAATTTAGATTAATTGATAAAATAGTCGTTAGTGGCAGCCCTAGTGGACAGGTGTCTTTTATACAGTTAACAAGTTCAAAAAGGTGCAATTAATAAAGGTATTGAGTACATAATAAGAGGAGCTTCTTAAAGCTAAAAACTAACAGGTGTATGAGAGCAGGAATTATTGCTTGTTGGTGATCAAATTGTTTTATGCAATAAAATGTAAATTAATTATTTAAAAATCATACAATGTGTTTCTGCATTTTTTAAGATTCTGTCTCTCACAGTTGAAGTGTACCTAAGATAAAAAAAAATTACAGACCTCTCCATTCTTTGTAGATGGGAAAACGTGTATCAAAGTTATGTATATCAAATACTCATTTCCCCCACTTTATTAGCTACATCTATCCAACCGCTTGTTAATGCAACTATCTAATCAGCCAATCACATGGGAGAAAATTGGTGCTTCTGGGTATGTAGACATGGTCAAGACAAGCTGCTGATGGTAGATGGTAGGGTAGAATTTGAAAGCATAGATCTATCGGGCCTTGTATTAATAGCTTTGGCTGGTTGTGGTAGTCTAATGGTGTAGGCGTATTTTCTCAGCTCATTACGGACTCATTGTTTACATGTAATAATAAACATTGTTTACATGCCACAGTCTGTTTATTGTTTTCTGGCTACAGTATTATAACACACCATGTTTCAAAGCTCAATAATCTCAAACTGGATTCTTGAACATGACACTGTACTCAAATGGCTTCCACAGTTAGAAGATCTCAATCCAATAGAGTTCCTTTGGGAGGTGGTGGAACAGGAGATTCCCATCCCAAGTGTGTAGCCAACAAATCTACAGGAACTGTATGTAGGAGACCAAAATCTCAAAGTTAAGGCAGTTCTGAAGGCACAAGAAAGTCCAACATGGTACTAAAGTTCACAAATGCAACTACAAATGACAGAAGTAGAATGTTCAAAAGAGCAGCGGTTTTACTACTTTTATAGCTTAATTGCCTTTGAAAATGATCCAGGAATCCTACAACTGATCAACAAAGTAGGACAACTCATTTCATATTGTAAGAGTGAAAGATCTGTGCGCATGTGTGGTAAGGGGAAGGGCTCTTTATGGCTCAGTGGCTTTACCTGAAGGTGATTAAGTGGGATGTTGAAAAGGGAGAGAGAAAGGTAAGTTGGGGGACTCGTGCAGAGGGACGCGAGCGGACATGTTTTGAAGTGAAATGTGTGAGTGGATCGGGAGTGAAAGTTAAAGTGGATGATCTGGGAGGGAGGGGTTCTTCGCGGTTGGTTAGGACCGCCAGCAACGAAGACAGTTTGCACAGGGGTTAGCTGTTCCAGCTCCAGGAGGGGAGGTCTGATCGCCTCCTGTAGGGTAGATAGTGGGGTTTAGACTTCTGGCTGTGCTCTCCGTGTGGCATCCTGGCAGCGGGCTGAATTGGAAGCATGGTTTCCTTGGTGATTCGACTCTGCAGGTAGACCAGTCCTGTAACCCCGGGGGAGGGTCTTAACAACGTGGAAAGTTAAGTATTTTAATGCGTCTAGTTTGTCTTTGTCTTTATGTGTGTAATTTTTATCAGAGTATGAAATTAGTAAGAGGTAGAGAAGCTATATGGGTTACAGTGTTTTGAGTCAGGGGCTTTAATAAGGGGTTTTAAGGTTTTTGCTTGTAAATGAGTGTAGTGCAGTTGTGTAATGTGTCGGATGGCATTTGTGCTTGTAGTGGTAAAACTTTGAAATGCAGTGTCTCTTGATTTGCTCACTCTGAGTGGCATTTTGTGGTTGTACTGAAAACGTCGGATGTGCTGTTAGCAGACCATGCAGTAACTTTGGGGAAACTGGATGTGTCCTCTGGCTTATTTTACTGGGAACGATCTGCCTATCTATCTCGCTTGCCTTTGCTATGCCAAATTTATAATAAAGATCATTTAGGCATATCTGTTTGTGTGTGTGGTTGTTCTGACCTCTTCCGGACCTTATGGGGTTAAAAAAAGGTGGCGGCAGCGTTACTCCACCTAGCTCATAGTTTGAGTGCTTCTTACATTGGTGGCAGTGGTGGGATCTTCGCTATAAAACAATCATAATGTCAGAGGCTGAGAACTACCCCTCACTCGGAGATGAGTTAGCAGAAGAAGGCAGTAATAGACAGGGCATGCCTAGTTCAGGGTTTGTAACTAGACCTGTTTTCATGCCTGAGGCCTTTTCAGGGGTAGTTTGTCAGTGGTCAGACTGGGCTGAGCAATTTGAGTTAGCATCAGAGGTTAACAGTTTGGATGAATCCCTTAAACTTAAATGTATGTCTTTGCTGTTAGTTGGCCAAGCTCGAGAAGTATAGTGGGTTACCAGGTGATTCCAAAAGTAACTATGATCAGCTGAAAGCTGCTATGTTGCATTGTTTGGAGCCCTGTGATAGCGAAGATTGGAGCAGGGCTACATTTATTGGTAGGAGACGGTTCCCTGGCGAAACTGCCAGTGAATTCGGTCATGCACATCGGCGTATGGTAGTGCGTGCCTACCCCACAGCTGACAGCTGATAATCATACTCAAGGCTTATTAGCCCGTGACCATTTTATAACACACTTTGCAACCGGGGATTTCTGGGTTGGCCTTTGTAGTGCTAAGCCTAGTACTCTACAGTCTGCTATTACTTCGGCTGCTGAAATGGAGCTCTTTAAGGGTTTAGAAGATGTCCATATTAGTAAAGGGTATGCAAAGGTAAGAGGGGTCGTAGAACAGAGTGGAAAGGTTATGGGCCTGGAGGCCTTAGTGGAAGTAGTAGGGGATTTATGCCAAGAGGTGAAAACTCTTAAGGGAGTAGTAAAAGGGATGCAAGCATCACCTCTTGCCTCTGGTTGTGGTGCTGGGGGTGAGCGGGTGGATGCCAAAGGCTGGGCTGCTCTTCCCCCTGCTGGGCATTCTGTGAGAAATGAGGTTCCAGATAGAGGTAGCTGTTGGGAATGTGGTTGTAATCAGCAAATTCGCAAGCCCTTACCTACAGTTAAACTAAAGGGAGTTGGCACAGTGGGTCACATGCCCGCCCCCTGTATGACCTCATTTGTGGCCTCAACTAGAGGTTCTGTGTACTTAGCTGCTAAGGTGGGGGTTTAATGTTGTTTTACTGGTAGATTGTGGTGCAGTTAGGTCTGTGATTCCCATGCAGGTGTGGCTGAAGTTAACAGAAGGGGGATCAGAGTTGGGAGAACATAGAGGAGCAGTGTCTGCAGCTAATGGGGGTAGCATGGAGATTATTAGACAGTGGCAGACTGTGTGTCAGCTTGATGCTCTTGCCCTTGTGGTATATTTTTAGTGGCTGATATTCCTTCACAGGAAGTGCTCCTGGGGTTTGATTTCCTCTCTAAATATGGAGTGGGGTTAGATAGAACCTGTCGCATTATGGGTAAGAAATTGCCTTTATTAAGTGTAGATGGTATAGATCCACCTTTGGTTGTCACTGTACAATTAGATATCACACTTCCTCCACGTAGTGAGGTTATTGTTCCGGGGGCTGTGAATTGTGTTCAAAGGGTCAAAGGTTCAAAAATTGTGGAAGGTTTGGAGGGTATGGAGGGTATGCTGGAGCCATCTGCCTCCTTGTCAAACCACTGCGATGTGATGGTGGCACGTGTGGTGTGTAAAGTAACACAGGGAGTCCTTCCTATACGATTGATTAATGTTACTGAGGAGGAGTTGACCCATGGGAAAAACAAATACTTTTTCTTTGTGAGTGATTGGTTCTTGAAGTGGGTAGAAGCTTTCCCATTCCTTAACCAAGAGGCTGGTACTGTAGCTAAAATTGTAGTGGAGGAATGGATTTGTCGCATTGGAACTCATTCACTCAGACCAGGGTTGTAATTTTGAGTCTCATTTGTTTACAGAAATGTGTAAGTTGTTAAACATGCATAAAGCCCGTACTTCCCCTTACCCATCCAAAGTCAGATGGTTTATTAGAATGGTTTAACTGTATACTTTTAGACATGTTTTCCTTATTCATAGAGGATAATCAAGTTAATTGGGATATTCTGCTGCCTTACATCCTAATGGCATAATGTTTTAGTGTGCATGCAAGTACAGGGTTTACTCCCTATAAGGTAGTCTTTGGGAGAGAAATTGTTCTGCCAGTAGACATTATTCTAGGACTAGGGGAAGCAGAAACGTTTGTTTCAGCTAATTAGTTTGTTCGGCATTTGGCAGAAACCCTGTCTTCGGTTGTACCAGCTTCTGCGACTAGTCAGCAGAAGCTGGCATTTGACTTTAAAGTGAATCACCAGTACTTCTCAGAAGGAGAGTTGGTGTGGGTAAGGAACATTACAGTGCATTACAGTGATGGAGCGTCTAGTCATACACTGTGGCCATTTAATCCGCTCTGCTCTGTGCTCCAGGAAACCCGGAAGAGCGGCTCCTAAGCATGGAAGCAGAATTGTAAAAAGCTCATCAAAACCAGGGAAGCCGGAACTGCCTACAAGTCAGCGTTAGTCTTCTCCTTCTTCTTGTTTTTTGAGTAGCTGGTAGTATCTCTTTGGTGCATATCGCCACCTACTGTTCAGGATTTGGCAGACTATCATAGCCATCTGAGAGACTGAAAGAAAAGAAGAAAAAGAAAAAAAACAGGGGATCCTAAATCCTTGCAATTAAAACTGTGTCATAAGTAAAGACAGATTTAATCTTATCTCTCGGCATTCCTACTTCCTTAAGGAATAACACATGGTTTACATCCTCTAGAACTTGTAACTTCACTGCGTAACCCATGTACTCTTCCATATTAACCGTAGTGTGCCATTAAAGCTTGTGTGACCCAATTTTATTCTGCTACACTGCACACAAACATTGAGGGGATATTTCACTAATTCCCTAATTTTGGAGCAGTATATAAAGCCATGGCTGTATTGTTGGCACCCCTGAAATATTTCCAGAAAATTAAGTATTTATCCCAGAAATGTATTGCAGTTACGCATTTTGTTATACACATGTTTATCTTCTTTGTGTGTATTGGAAGGTGGAAAAAAGCCAAACGTGATATAATTTCATGCAAGACTCCAAAAATGGGCCAGACAAAATTGTTGGCACCTTTTCTAATTAGTGGGTAAATACCTTTGTTTCAAGCATGTGCTGCTCATTTAAACTCAGGCAAGTAACAGATGTGGGCAATATAAAAATCACACCTGACACAAGATAAAAAATCAACATCCTGATGTTTCTTTGTCTGCAATGTGCAACATAATCAAAGCATTTACAGCCCATGACACTGTAACTATTATTCCTGGATGTGGATGGAAGAGAATTTTTTGATAAATGAAATAAAATGCTTTGGCAGGAGACCCAGGAGGACACAGATACATAAGAAAGCTAGACTGCAGTTTGACAAAATGTATGTGAATAAGCCAAAATCCTTCTGGCAAAAACTCTTGTGGATAGACGAGACCAAGATAGAGCATTTTGGTAAAGCACATCATTCGACTGTTCATCGAAAACAGGGTGAGGCCTACAAAGAAAAGAACACAGTATCTACAGTATCTAAATATGGTGGAGGTTCAAAGATATTTGGGGCTCACTCTTCAAAGATGAGAGTCTGCAAAAGAAGAATGGTCCAACAATTCCAGTTGAGAGGTACAAGAAGCTTGATGGTTATAGGAAGCGACTGATTTCAGTTATTGTTTTAAAAGGGTGTGTAAACAAATGTTAAGTTGAGGGTGCCGACAATTTTGTCTGGCCGATTTTTGAAGTTTTGCATGAAATTCTATCAAGTTTTTTTCTTTTTTTATGTGTTGTTACAATAGACACAAAGGAAATAAATATGTGTATAACAAAATGTGTAATTGCAATAATAATAATAATAATAATAATAATAATTGTAATAATTTCTGGGACAAATACTTTTTAAAATTTTAGGGGCGCCAACAATTTCGGCCATGACTGTATACTACCTCTTCTCTCCAGTTGAAACCTGATACGCTTTTCCCATTTATCGAAAAACATTACTTTAGACTTTTGAAGAGAGATCTTATTTCCCTAGTATATTCCCCATTGTTCTAATAGCTGCATTTATTTTTGTATATTTTCTACTATACAGTGGGTACGGAAATTATTCAGACCCCTTTAAATTTATCTTTATTTCAATGCAGCCATTTGCTAAAACCAAAAAAAGTTTATTTTATTTCTCATTAATGCATCCCATCTTGACAGAAAAAAAACAGACATAGAAATGCTTTGATAATTTATTAAAAAAGAAAAACTGAAATATGACATGGTCATAAGTATTCAGACCCTTTGCCATGAGTCTTCTTGGGAATAATGCAACAAGTTATTTTACACCTTGGGGTGTAAAACATTTGGGGATTCTCTGACATTCTTCCTTGCAGATCCTCTTCAGTTCTGTCAGGCTGGATGATGAATGTTGGTAGACAGCCATTTTCAGGTCTATCCAGAGATGCTCAGTTGGGTTTAGGTCAGGGCACTGGCTGGGTCAGTCAAGAATGGTCACAGATTTGTTCCAAAGTCACTGCTTTGTTATTTTAGTTGTGTGCTTAGGGTCATTGTCTAGTTGAAAGGTGAACCTTAAGCCCAGTATGAGGTCCTTAGCACTGTGGAAGAGGTTTTCTTCCAGGATATGTCTGTACTTGGCCACATTCATCTGTCCTTCAATTGCAAACAGTCATTCTGTCCCTGCAGCTGAAAAACACCCCCATATCACGATGCTGCAACCACCATGTTTCACTGTTGGAATTGTATAGAGCAGGTGATGAGCAGTTCCTGGTTTTCTCCACACATACCGCTTAGAATTAACGCCAAAAAGTTAAATTTTTGTCTCATCAGAACAGAGAATCGTATTTCTCATATTCTGAGGAGAGGCTTCCGTCGCCATTTACAATTCTCATTCTGCTATAAAGCCCTGACTGATGGAAGGCTGCAGTAATAGTTAATTTTGTGGAACTTTCTCCCATCTCCCTACTGCATCTCTGGAGCTCAACCACAGTGATCTTTTGGTTCTTCATTACCTCTCTCACCAAGGCTCTTCTCCCACGATTGTTCAGTTTGGCTGGACGGCCAGGTGTAAAAGAGTTCTGGTCATTGCAAATTTCTTCCATTTAAGGATTATGGAGGTCACTGTGAAATGTGTGTGCCTTTCCTAATCAAATTCAATCTGTTAAATTAAATACAACTGGACTCCAATGAAGGAGTAGAACCATCTCAAGAAGGATAAGAAGAAATGGACAGCGTGTGAATTAGATATAAGTGTCACAGCAAAGGATCTAAATACTTACGGTCATGAGATATTTCAGTTTTTCTTTTCAAATGAAATTACAAGAATTTCTACGTCTGTTTTTTTCTGTGGGGGTGTACATTAATGAGAACTTGAACTTGATGAGAAAATGAACTTTTTAATTTTAACATATGGCTGCAATGAAACAAAGAGTGAAAAATTTAAAGGGGTCTGAATACTTTCCGTACCCACTGTATATGAGATATATATATATCTCATATACAGTGTGTACGGAAAGTATTATA